>JAQJVL010008445.1:0-19740 GCA_035578905.1 Stictocephala bisonia
TTTTTAAATAAGTCTTTTGAAATTTAGTGTTTAAAGAAAATTTCTTGATTAGGGAATTGTTAGTTTCTTTGGATATAGAGACATAAATCTAACAGTTAATAATCTATTCTTATGCATTACCCCACAGTAATTATTGAAGTATCTATACCATAGATCAGTTAGTAAATGGATTTTACATTAAATGATGAGGTATGTAGTTAAATATCTGTTGATACCAAGCAGTATTTTCATTTATTTTTATGTTAAAAACCAACATATATTATATTATTAACTGTCCTTTTCATTCAAATTCTTTGCAAACATAATTATTAATTACAGTTACAACGTAAAAAATATCTTAACTTTAACACAAAAAGGTAAAAAATAGTGAAAAATGTTGAAAGGGAATCGTAATCAATCGTAGCTGTTAGTAGCATATCGTAAAAATAAATAGAACAATGTCATCATTACAGTATAGAATAATAATAATTTCTTTATTTGTTTCCAAAGCATATTTACAATAGTTTACAAATGACATAATATGCATAATATAAACTTAACTCATAATAATAATATATATGTTGTTGAATTGAAACTTTTGACGCCTCACGTTCTAGCGCCATTCTGTAACGTTTTCTTTCTTTACATTATTTACAGTATTTATTTTAATTTAATCCATTGATTAAATTAAAATAATGATATTCAATAAATCAGAATTCTTTAATTTATTTCTTTTTTGTTTCAAATTATTTATTAAATATTTGTGACTTGCTACCTTGATGAGGTTATTGTATCACATTGATTCAATACTTGATTCTTAAAAACAAAAGTAGCAGAAATTTGATTTATTTTATTTTATAACATGATAACTCTTAATTTTTTGTTCTCAGGGTCGTTCTCAGGGTAATTCGGTGAAAGCTATATGATGCAATAAAACAAAAGTTCTTTTACAAAATTATTTTTTATTACATTCTTAAATTGAATATTTTCAATAAAAACTGAAGTTACTCAAAATCTTTACAAAAGATCTTATATTATATTTTAAAATCAAATCATGATTCTATCTAGTGAAGATAAATTTGCAATTATAATCTTAATGATAAATCTTAATTTAAACTTATCTTTTCAGTGTTCGTTATAGATGATTTCACATCATTTTCACGAGCACGTATTTTAATTTAAACTGATTACATGTTGAATTCACACGCACAATATTAGTGTAACAATAATCACTTTGCCCTTTGTCTTTAAACCATCGTTAAAACTTTGAAACCGGTTATTATACCACGAGGTGTGTACAAGTCACTCGTTCGGTAGGTCATGTTAAGTTAAGCGTCAGAGATGGACTGGGGTGAGGAATGTCTCTTAACCGTTGAAGTCGGATTCCCGCCTTTTTTCTTTTTGGTACGCGACTATGACCCTTCTGGGTATATCACAATGTGGCTGTTTTGACAGCTGCTGCGGCCTACGGGCAAATTTGGAATGATATGTCCCGTTCTGATTGGTTCGTTTCAGAACTCGTCATCTGAGTTCCTCTACTGCACATCAGTCACTTGTGACCTGGAGGGGATTTAGTGGAAAATAACCAACCGACAAGTCGCTGCTTGTCTCACGCTCCTACGTCGTAACTTGCTGACTGTTTAGTCTCAGATATTCCCATGTGTTTTGATAATTCTTGGAATTCGACCCACCCATCCTGTGTCGAACAAAGGGTTTGTTTACAGTGATTTATTGCTGGAGCCTCTCGTCTGTCCCACAGTTATTTTCCACACGACAATTCTCTAATATGATTTAAAACTCCTCCATTTATTTTAATTAAATAAATTCCTCTTCTTCTGTATAATAATTTATTATTTATCTAAATTAATTAATTTGCCTATCAATTTGGTGGACCTGTTACAGTACCCCCCGATTTTTTGCGATGTGTGAGTAACGCGAGTCAAAAAATCTTGATTTTAAACACGATTCGCCAAATTGTCGTTTGTTTCTCAGATAAGTTTCATTTTACAATATTTATTATATCTAGTAAATTAAGTCTATTAACTATTCTATAATTCAATATCAGATTACATATTCTATGGCAATACATCATTATCTCCTTATCAACATTTAAAAATCCATATTTATCAAAATGAGTCCATTAAATCATTAATACAAATCAATCAATTACAATTCAATAAATCATAAAATTATCAATTACAAATTAGTCACTTATGATCAAAAAATTCAAAAAATTCATCACATCCTACATGGTTATCAATAAAAATCAATAATTCAAAGTTACATTTATTAAACAATGATCCAATAAATCAAAACTGTTAACTAACAATTCTATAATTTATAAGTCAAAAGTTTAACAACTCATTTCATTGTACATAATTGTTCATAAAATAGTTAATGTATTTTTAATTATTACAGGTTGTCAATCAAAAATCCATCAGTCTTGTATTAAAAGTTATCAAACAAAATTATACATTACATACTGAAATTCATACATCAACAATTAATACATCTTTAAGTTCTATACAAGTATTTATCAAAATTAATTAATCATTAAATTATGATTTCCTCTTAGTTAGTAAATGATTAGTTTCCACTGGCAAATTATTTCATTTGCTAGTACAAATTCAAAAATTATAAATCTAAGATCAATACATCATCAGAAATTATACAAGTTCTTATTTAAAATCAATGACTCATTTCACAATATGAAATCATCCACCAAAATACATAAGTCATATATCAAAATCAACAAAATATAAGTTATCAATTATTAGGTTACACTTCAAAATTAATTAATTATCAACTTACTTACAGTTATTATATTTCAACATCATCATTAAAATCATATGACTTATTCATCACCATAACATGTTATATATTTCATCAATTCATAAATGAATCATCATTTATTTATTTAAGTATTTCATCAACATCCGGTATTAATTTATTAGTCATTTTTTCAATACCCTGTCATACATTTCAAATAAATTCTCAACTCTTTTAACCATTTTTTAAATTCTTAACTTCGACATCAATCCTTTAAACCGTCTTTAAATGCAAATATCTATTATCAAACCATTAACCGTCTTTAAGATACTTAATCCCGTTATCAACCCTTTAAACCATCTTTGAATTCTAAAATCATGTTTCATCCCATTAACCATCTTTAATTACTGATATCCATAATCAACCCCTTAAACCCTTCTTTTAATGCTGTAACCTGTTATCAATCCATTTCCCATTTTTAAGTTCCTATATCTTTTTTCATTCCATTAACCCTTCTTTCATTGCTAAAATCCTGTTTCATTCCTTTAAACCTTCTTTAACTTTACAAATAAATTCTCAGTCCTTAAACAATCATCAAATTTTCAAATATATTCTCAAACCATTATACAATCTTTAACATTCTCCAATAAATCATCACATCTTATACAAGTTTTTACATTTTTAAATGAATTTTCAATCATTACACATTAACAAGTCATTTATCAATTATGAATAATTTTCAAGTACATTCATAATTATTAATTAATTATTAAATCACTTAATATATTCTTGTATTAATACATCATTGTAGTTTAACTCAATAAGTCATCATATCATACCTACTGTCTACTTGGAATGGAATTCACCAGTCCTGGATCAAAGTTATCAAACAAAACCATCTATTGTATATCAGAAATACATGGTGCACACATCATCATATTATATACAAATACTGATTAATCTATATGATTTATCAAATCCTATTTTAATACAAGAGCAATTTGTATTATCATTATTAATAAATAACAGATACATTACATATTTCTTTGTCATTGATGCAAGTTATTATTATTATTCATTGTTTTATACTTTATTATAAAATTATTGTAATTTTTTCTATTAATTAAAGTATTATTTGAATTAATACTTATTCCTACGCATTTGTTGATGCATGTTAGAAAATTATTGTTGAATACAATTGTCATTCTTTCATTATCAAAGATTCATTATTTATAAATCATTTATACTTTTGTTTTATTATTTATTTGTTACATATTATTTATTCATTGCTATTATTTATTTCATACACATTTGCATGATATTTATATCATATTTTATTTTTATTTATTAGTTTGGGACATGTTGTCAAGTTGTTGCTACGCCAGTGGGGCCTGATGTCACTGCACGCACTTTGGGATAGTTCATTTACAATGCCATAGTGTTCAAGTATGGGCCAGGGTTCTGGAACATTGTAAGTGTTCTTGTAGAGTATTGGTTTTCTTCAGAAGTTATTGCTTATTATGACAAAAGCTTAAAAACATTCACTCACTTTTATAAAACTGGAAACGGTCCATATGAAAAGTTTTACACTGGTTCGCACTCGTGTTCATTCCAAGTTTCAAATGTTTGAACACTACAATTAAGTTCAGTGAATATCTGATTCACAAGTCTATAGGTCTCGAGAGACTATAAACAGCAGAACAAAGATTGTCTTATGTCACCAACTGGTTGATATACAAGTTGTTGTACTCGAACATGTGCAGTAGTCCTGGAGTGTGGGAGTTTTGTAGAGCCGTGTCACTGGGATGAGTCACCAACACCTGGTGCGTTCCTGCGATGACAGCTCAACTACGTCCTGGGTCTCTGCATGGTACGCCGTTGTCCTCCGACCCCCTTCTGCGACACCACTGGCGCTCATGTCCATTCGTGTCCATGTTTCACAAAATGTTCTAGTTGTCACTGATTATTTATTGGTCATAATCATTTTACCTGATTGTCATTTCACTTTGGTTACCTTTTGTATTAAATAATACATATAACTCAATTTAATCACAGACTGTTAATTATAGAAATA
This sequence comes from Stictocephala bisonia, assembly GCA_035578905.1. Taxonomy (NCBI): domain Eukaryota; kingdom Metazoa; phylum Arthropoda; class Insecta; order Hemiptera; family Membracidae; genus Stictocephala; species Stictocephala bisonia. The sequence goes on from JAQJVL010008445.1 coordinate 4,823, forward strand.
GCCTGTTTTTAATTGCGTCAGCAATTAATTGAAGTAAAAAATTGTTTACCAACATTTAAACATACTCCTGTTTAATCATCTTTCATATTGTCGATTATTACTTGTGTATACACACATATTACTTGTATACAAAAATTTAATTATTTATACATCTACTAATATTGCTTTGATATATTTCAAATTGATATATGCACTGTTAGTTATCATTATTAAGTTTGAAAATTTTCAAATAACTCATTATTGGTTGTTCATTATTGATATTTTAATAATGAATCATATTTACTACTATTTTTCATTCGTATCAAGTTATTATTTCTATTATTATTCTTGCATCATTGACACATAAAAGTTTACACAAAATTATCATCAAACATTGCAATTATTTTCATCATCAAATTTTACAATCACATATTTATCATATTAAATTCATTATTTACCATATTATTTATCAAAGTACTAATCTATGGGTGTCTGTATCATGACTTTGGTAAATGGGGACTTGCCATGCTACAGATCACTGTAAGCTTTTAGTTTTTAGACGCTATTGTCAAGGTTAACCAACACCTGAAACTGTAACACTGTGCCATTGTGTGATTAATAGAGTACTTGGCGTTAAAGAATTTAGAATTTGGAAAGTGACTAGTTGTAATTACGTTCGAATCGTACTGCTATTAACCACTGGCTATTTTCCCTTCATAAAATTCTTATGATGATTAAACATCATAAACATCTATAATAGCATATACAATGTACATACTTGAGTTTTTTCACCATCAACATACACAAGTTGCATTAAAAAATTATTATAAAGAATCTCCTTTACATCTTAGTAAAACATAGGTATCATCTCATCATATTCAATATCAGGATTTCATTCATTTGATTATTTTCAATATAACCACAAGCAAATTATTACAATAAAATAAAATACTTTTCAAAAATCTCCTTCAATCACATCAGTTAAATACATCCTTGAATCATTGTTGTTATATTCATTGAGTCATTTCAATATAAGTATAAACAAATTACAATGACACAGTATTGTAAAGAAATTCTCCTTTCATTATTTTGACAGAGTATACACAATGTGTGTCTTTGGATTATATTCAATATCAACACACAAGTTACAAAAGCAAAGTATTACCTTATACTTTATTTACTTCATCATGATTTAACATTTCTTTGAGTCATATCATATTATTATTTAAATCATTTTTTAGCATGAACATTGACAGGTCATTAGAACATTGTTTAGTATTAACCAGTTATCATACAAAGTTTTACAAGATAGGCCTATCTCACCTATTTCATTTTATGTGAACCTAGTCATTGCATTATTATTTGGTTCATGTTTTATTTATGTATACATGGGTTATGTCAACAATATATTCTAGTAAATCTCCTCAAACTATCTCGTTCTCACCTAAAAATCATTTTATTATTAGTGTTATATTCATTTAACACATATTATCATCAAAGTTTCATTTAAGTCATTTAATATTTTTCATATTCACTAACCACTCTCTGGTTATTATTATTTTTCACAAATTTTTAATTAGGCCTACCATATATTTACTATTATGACATTTGTAGGTAATTTTCTTTTAACAGTCATTTTACCATTAAAGATATTTATTTATCATCTTAGTTTAACATGAATGTCATATTATTTCAATGTTATATTTAAATCTCTTATTCAATCACAAATTCATTTTCCTGTCAATATTATAATTCTTCAACTAGGCCTATTATTTGTTTAATATTAACTGACATCTTTAAGCATTTTTCTTTTAAATAATTATCTCTACTCTTTCTTTATTTATTTTTATATAACCCCCCTATCATTATAGTTATATTGTTTCAATTGATGTTTATTTATTATTATTTCTAAGTATTTTTTAGTGAACAGCTAAGTTTATAGTTTAGTTTTCTGAGCAAATGTAGTTATCCGAGTGCACTGATTTAAATTTTTTCTTTTTGTATTTAAAGTTTGAGAAGCATGAGATATTATAGTATCTCATCACATAGTTTACAAAATCTTCCATGTCTACATCAAAGTTTTCACCCCCCATCATATTATTTTCAACTTCCTTTTGTTTGTTTAGGCCCCAATATTTATTTATAATCTCCATCTCAAACTTGAAGAACTCATTTAGCTCCTCAATCCTACTTCTGATCATTTTTAGTTTTTTATTTTCTTGACATTTGAAGTCATCTACTAAACTTTCAAAATTGAAGTTACCAAGTGCTAGGGTTTTGTTTATTTGTTCCACTTTATTATCTAACACTGAGTTTAGATACCCTATCTGGTTTTCCATTTCATTATTTATTTTAGGCCCACTCATTTTATTATTTACTTCATGACCTATCTCATTTAGTGCTGCATTTGCTTCTAAGTGTTCATCTAGCTCGTACTCAACAAAGTCTACATTTATTCTTTTAGTTTCATTGACAAAGTTGTCTTTAGTACTCCCTATCCTATCATCAACTTCTTTTATGTGTTTATTTATTTTCACATTAGATTCATTGTTCAGACCTACTACATCATTATTTACTTCTTTTATATCAACACTTTTTTCATCTAACCTTACATTTATTTCATCAAGTTTAGAGTTTATTTTATTGGTTATGTTTACCAGCAAATCTAACCTCACATTAGTTTCCTCCTCATTTAAGTTCATCTTATTATTATTCATCTCTTTCATCTTACTACCTGTTCCTCCTAGCTTAACCTCAATCTGCTCCAGTTTGGTAATTATGTCATTATTTACTCCTAACAGCAACTCTATTTTATTGGACAATAGGCTGTCCTTATCATTATTTACTTTGACAGGTTCTTGCCTATCTTTGTTCTCTACTTCATTCACAACACTAACCTCCTTTATTTCACTAACTTTATTAACATCTACTGTTACTTCTTCTGTCTGTTGATCTAGCTTGCTTTCAAACTGATTTACATCTCTTCTAAACTCATCTTTTATTTCATTAAGTTTAGTTTCTAGGTTAATATTTATTTCATTAATTTTAACCTCAGTTTGGTCTAATCTGTTGCTAATTTCATCAAATTTAGCATCTAACTTAGCCTCTACTGCATCTAGTCTCTTATTATTTTTGTCATTTATTTCATTAAACTTGCTTTCAAATTTATCTTGTTTAGCACTCATTTCTTTAAATTTGGTGTCCATACTTATATTTATTTTTGCTAACATGTCCATTATACTAGACAAAGTATCTTCCCTGTCTATTCCTAGATCATGGTTTTCAGTTTTTTTATTTTTATTCAAATTTGACTCCCTAATGACGCTTAGAGAGGTATCAGAGTCCTCGGAGTCAAGCTCCGAGTTTTGGACTACTTCTACATCAGCCATGATTTTTTTAGTAAAATTTAATGATTGAAAAATATGTCCTATGAATCTTTTTGTTTTGTTAATTAAATTTTTATGAAATTAAAATATATTTTCTTAGGCTTCTTTTATCTTATATTTTAAATATATTCAGCTATATTTAATTCACTACTATGATATACAGCCTATCACAATTTTTTTTTTTTTTTTTTTATATAATCAACTTGACATGAAATTTCACATAAGCTGTGATTTTTTAATAAATTATTAATCAATTATTTTCATGTATTTTTTAAATAATATCAAAACCTAAAATTTGCATCATACAGCCTCACGTTGTTGGGGGCCATTCTGTTGAATTGAAACTTTTGACGCCTCATGTTCTAGCGCCATTCTGTAACGTTTTCTTTCTTTACATTATTTACAGTATTTATTTTAATTTAATCCATTGATTAAATTAAAATAATGATATTCAATAAATCAGAATTCTTTAATTTATTTCTTTTTTGTTTCAAATTATTTATTAAATATTTGTGACTTGCTACCTTGATGAGGTTATTGTATCACATTGATTCAATACTTGATTCTTAAAAACAAAAGTAGCAGAAATTTGATTTATTTTATTTTATAACATGATAACTCTTAATTTTTGTTCTCAGGGTCGTTCTCAGGGTAATTCGGTGAAAGCTATATGATGCAATAAAACAAAAGTTCTTTTACAAAATTATTTTTTATTACATTCTTAAATTGAATATTTTCAATAAAAACTGAAGTTACTCAAAATCTTTACAAAAGATCTTATATTATATTTTAAAATCAAATCATGATTCTATCTAGTGAAGATAAATTTGCAATTATAATCTTAATGATAAATCTTAATTTAAACTTATCTTTTCAGTGTTCGTTATAGATGATTTCACAACATTTTCACGAGCACGTATTTTAATTTAGACTGATTACATGTTGAATTCACACGCACAATATTAGTGTAACAATAATCACTTTGCCCTTTGTCTTTAAACCATCGTTAAAACTTTGAAACCGGTAATTATACCACGAGGTGTGTACAAGTCACTCGTTCGGTAGGTCATGTTAAGTTAAGCGTCAGAGATGGACTGGGGTGAGGAATGTCTCTTAACCGTTGAAGTCGGATTCCCGCCTTTTTTCTTTTGGGTACGCGACTATGACCCTTCTGGGTATATCACAATGTGGCTGTTTTGACAGCTGCTGCGGCCTACGGGCAAATTTGGAATGATATGTCCCGTTCTGATTGGTTCGTTTCAGAACTCGTCATCTGAGTTCCTCTACTGCACATCAGTCACTTGTGACCTGGAGGGGATTTAGTGGAAAATAACCAACCGACAAGTCGCTGCTTGTCTCACGCTCCTACGTCGTAACTTGCTGACTGTTTAGTCTCAGATATTCCCATGTGTTTTGATAATTCTTGGAATTCGACCCACCCATCCTGTGTCGAACAAAGGGTTTGTTTACAGTGATTTATTGCTGGAGCCTCTCGTCTGTCCCACAGTTATTTTCCACACGACAATTCTCTAATATGATTTAAAACTCCTCCATTTATTTTAATTAAATAAATTCCTCTTCTTCTGTATAATAATTTATTATTTATCTAAATTAATTAATTTGCCTATCAATTTGGTGGACCTGTTACAATGTATATATTTCTAATTTGAAAACAAATCAGGTAGTCCATAGGAAACCTGAGTTGGGTCTACCACCATTAGAAAAAAAACACTATTTACCAGCAAAGTGTCAGTGCCAAACTGCAATAACAAAAATATATACTCAAATTTAAAATGTTGATATACATTACATTTGTGTGCATTGTCAATATATGTAGTTATAAAATTAAGAATTCAGAAAAAGCAAAAAATTATAGAACAAATATATATAATGATGATAGTAATAAATAATGATAAGTATTTCGAAATTCAAACTATCAGCGATCATGATGACATTTTTTTAGAAGGACTTTCAGTGTAGTGATTCATGCAACATGAAAGGAGTAACTTTTGTTATATTGATTTTGTGAAAGTCTTCTCTTTAAGGAAGAATCATTTTAGTTATTATGATTAACATGAAATATTCGTGGAGTCATCAAATAGTCACGTTCGGACCTTAGTACTCCTTGAGTTACATCTCATTGACACATGTATACTTTTATATTTTTGGCTTTATATTGAAGTGATTTTCCAAATTTACTTTTATGAGGTGACATTTTCAGATATAAAATAGAGAACTCAACTTTTCCCCTTACATGTTTGCAGAAATTATTTTTATCACATGCAGTTTAAAATAATTACAACTTCTTAATTATTGGATAAATTATGAAGATTATTCCTAAACTAACTAAAAATCTAAGTATTGATTTTCTTACAACAGAATTTAAAAGACACTTTTTCAAAATTTAAGAAGGTATCAAAAGAGCACATATAAAATAGACTCAAATCTTTGTAAAAATTCTGTTTGTTTTAAATAAATTCTATTTCTTTAATACTAACCTATATTGTTATTGCTATCATAACACTTTTCAGTATTTTAACTTCTACTTAGAAGTTGCTTCAGTATATAAAATATATCTAAATAAGTTTTGAAATGTGTAAGTAATATGTGGGAGTTTGAAAGGTAAAATCGACAATGCAAGGGAAAATATTAGCATGTATCAGTGCCGCTGTCACGCACCGCATCGCATCGCACCGCATCGCATCGGTAGATTACCAACTCTACTGACAGCTGTCAAACTGTAAATTTAAGGATTTCAATTTCAATCTAATCATAGCAGAGTCACACCCATTCCATATTGCATGTAGATACAAATATGTGATTCAATAAGGCTTTCAATTGGTATTTAACAAGAAATTCTAAAGAAAAGTTTTTCTGAAAATAAATCACTGTAGGAGTTTTTTACTGAGCTTTTGACTATAACTGTAAAATGAGTTACAATTGGAATGAGAGTGACATTTTCTCCATTTTGACATGTAATGATCCTGTTAGAGAGCCTGAAGCTGGAAATATCGTTACAATACCAAGTAGAAGCTGGAGTGTTCTATATAGTAATGTCAGTAAGTACATACATTTTGACATGTAATGATCTTGTTAGAGAGCCTGAAGCTGGAAATATCGTTACAATACCAAGTAGAAGCTGGAGTGTTCTATATAGTAATGTCAGTAAATACGTACATTTTGACATGTAATGATCCTGTTAGAAGCCTGAAGCTGGAAATATCGTTACAATACCAAGTAGAAGCTGGAGTGTTCTATATAGTAATGTCAGTAAGTACGTACATTTTGACATGTAATGATCCTGTTAGTGAGCCTGAAGCTGGAAATATCGTTACAATACCAAGTAGAAGCTGGAGTGTTCTATATAGTAATGTCAGTAAGTACGTACATTTTGACATGTAATGATCCTGTTAGCCTGAAGCTAGAAATATCGTTACAACTCCAAGTAGAAGCTGGAGTGTTCTATATAGTAATGTCAGTAAGTACGTAGATTTTGACATGTAATGATCCTGTTAGCCTGAAGCTAGAAATATCGTTACAATACCAAGTAGAAGCTGGAGTATTCTATATAGTAATGTCAGTAAGTACGTACATTTTGACATGTAATGATCCTGTTAGCCTGAAGCTAGAAATATCGTTACAATACCAAGTAGAAGCTGGAGTATTCTATATAGTAATGTCAGTAAGTACGTACATTTTGACATGTAATGATCCTGTTAGCCTGAAGCTGGAAATATCGTTACAATACCAAGTAGAAGCTGGAGTGTTCTATATAGTAATGTCAGTAAGTACGTACATTTTTATATACCATTTTATACTATTTTACATCAAATACAAATACTTTCAAAATTTCCTGTTAAATTTGTTACTATGAATTAAAAGCAGGTTGTGTTTTTAATGTATTATTATCAACACAATTTTATTGTTTTGCAAGAACGAATGAAACACTGTAAGTCTCACCGTCTCTCATGTCACAATTGAAATTTATGTTGCAACTGCCTTCTATAAGTTGACTTTGTGGGCTGATGACTGTCAGTCCACTCATTTATTTTTTTGGTACTACACTGTTAGGCTCAGACAAACCATGTATACCGTTACCTAATCCATTTAACTTAGAGAAAATAATCTAACTTATTAGACAAAATGAAGCATAAACCTAACAAGAAAAATACATCTAACGATTCAGCAAGATGACAGGCCACAGTTTGTGAGTCATGAGTTTGATCTTTTCAACTTCAACACATTATATTAGACAAATACATCGAACGATTCAGCAAGATGACAGGCCACAGTTTGTGAGTCATGAGTTTGATCTTTTCAACTTCAACACATTATATTAGACAAATACATCAAACGATTCAGCAAGATGACAGGCCACAGTTTGTGAGTCATGAGTTTGATCTTTTCAACTTCAACACATTATATTAGACAAATACATCGAACGATTCAGCAAGATGACAGGCCACAGTTTGTGAGTCATGAGTTTGATCTTTTCAACTTCAACACATTATATTAGACAAATACATCAAACGATTCAGCAAGATGACAGGCCACAGTTTGTGAGTCATGAGTTTGATCTTTTCAACTTAAACACATTATATTAGACAAATACATCGAACGATTCAGCAAGATGACAGGCCACAGTTTGTGAGTCATGAGTTTGATCTTTTCAACTTCAACACATTATATTAGACAAATATACATCAAACGATTCAGCAAGATGACAGGCCACAGTTTGTGAGTCATGAGTTTGATCTTTTCAACTTCAACACATTATATTAGACAAATATACATCAAACGATTCAGCAAGATAACAGGCCACAGTTTGTGAGTCATGAGTTTGATCTTTTCAACTTCAACACATTATATTAGACAAATATACATCAAACGATTCAGCAAGATGACAGGCCACAGTTGGTGAGTCATGAGTTTGATCTTTTCAACTTCAACACATTATATTAGACAAATATACATCAAACGATTCAGCAAGATGACAGGCCACAGTTTGTGAGTCATGAGTTTGATCTTTTCAACTTCAACACATTATATTAGACAAATATACATCAAACGATTCAGCAAGATGACAGGCCACAGTTTGTGAGTCATGAGTTTGATCTTTTCAACTTCAACACATTATATTAGACAAATATACATCAAACGATTCAGCAAGATGACAGGCCACAGTTTGTGAGTCATGAGTTTGATCTTTTCAACTTCAACACATTATATTAGACAAATATACATCAAACGATTCAGCAAGATAACAGGCCACAGTTTGTGAGTCATGAGTTTGATCTTTTCAACTTCAACACATTATATTAGACAAATATACATCAAACGATTCAGCAAGATGACAGGCCACAGTTGGTGAGTCATGAGTTTGATCTTTTCAACTTCAACACATTATATTAGACAAATATACATCAAACGATTCAGCAAGATGACAGGCCACAGTTTGTGAGTCATGAGTTTGATCTTTTCAACTTCAACACATTATATTAGACAAATATACATCAAACGATTCAGCAAGATGACAGGCCACAGTTTGTGAGTCATGAGTTTGATCTTTTCAACTTCAACACATTATATTAGACAAATCTGTCAAGCTGCATTAATTACAAAACACTTTTAAATGATGTGCTATGAGCACCTCATCTCAGATTCAACTAATTTGAATGATTAAGAAGCATATGATAGATTTTACTGCACTAATTGTTGTTAAAGCAATATGAACTTTGTACATTAAGTAGCTGCTGAGTATTGGTCAACAACTGGTTGGAAGAAATGAGTTTGAGAAGTGAGGTTGAGCAAGTTCTGCTTGTAACGTTCTTCAGACCCAACCAATTTGAGTGATCAAAAAAGTGTCATAAAGAGATTGCTTCATTGCGTGTTTCAAGGCTTGATCGGGCCTACGTTGTAGGTGTTCAACTTCATAAAACTGTTATTCACGATTATTTTAAATATGTAAAAATTGTATTATGATTATTATCTATATAATCAGTGTAATCATTCTTGTTGCAGATGTGGCAGGGCTGATCAGAGGAGGAGCAGGATGGACCACAGTGTGAAGGCGATGCAGAGCCACCGCAAGATGGCGTTCTCGCGGCTACTAAACAGGCATCGCTTCGAGAATGATGAGCTTGAAGCTCTGTACCAGCGGTACACGTTCAAGCTGCAGCATTCATCTGTGGCGTCTGTCGTTGCTCTCTTTGTGTTGCTGACTGCTGCCTTAGCCAACCTAGGTTTCGCCTACGCCCAGGCACCCACTGCTCACAGTCTTTACCATCTCGCCCACTGTCTGCTCTTTGCTCTTCTTCTGGTCTTTCTCAACACCAAACTTATGCAGGTAAGGAAGCGAGTTTGTAAGGTTTTAGTAGTGTGCTATATGACCAAGAGGATTGATGAGTTTAAGTACAAATTCAGAAATATTACAGTGATAAATTTCAGTAAACCACGTTTACCGTCCTCAGACCAGAGGGATTCTCAAAGGACTTATGTCCCTGTGGATGAATTCCCTGGGATTCATTCCTTTTTGAATCCCTCTCGGTCTGACATGCAATATAAAACATTCTAATAGGCATACATTTATTATAACCAATTTATATATCAATCAATTAATTTTGAACACAAAACCAACAAACAGGCATAATGTTCAATATAATCAAAGTAATGCATTAAGTTTGTCTCAAACGAAACAACAACATTGATTGGTCTGTAGTACATTAGAACTTAAGTAAATAAACCAAAGGAATTATTTTATTACATGACTACATGTAGTCGTGTTATCAAATATATTTATGTCACTATAATGTTTCTCTTCTTTTAAAACAAGTTTCTTTGTGGTCATTTGACCCAAAATTATTCTATTAAAAGGCAATGAGAAGGCCTACGATACAAGCTTTTTGTAGCCCTTTAGTACACTATCTCGCTAGTTTTTCTCTACGTATAGTCACATTGTCATCGAGAGGCAAGATCAAAAGAATAGATGTGAGTAGGCCTATGTGACTGACAGATGCTCGCTCTGCTTGCTTAAAAAAAGTTGAACATTTTGGGGCTTGTCCGGACACCCAAGACACCCCCCTGGGTACGTCCCTGGTCCTTACAAGAAGAAGTAAGTACAATATCTACAGGAAAATTAAAGTGTTGGTTTTCCTCATCTGAACATGACATCAGTCCTTACTCTTCTGGGATACTGATGGTCATATTGCAAGGCTTTTCTTTGGCTTTTTCTCCATACTTAAAAAAGAGGATACCAGTTGTTTTGATAAAGTATTAAGTTTTGCTCTTGTAACAAAAAGATTCACTGACTCTTTTATTATACCTAGAACCCTATCGTACCTCCAAGTTCATCTTCCTCACTGCTCTTCTTTTGAATTTTTTCACAAATTGTTCAGTGCAGTATCATATTTATCTTTTGTAAGTGTTTAATTGTATTTTATTTTTTTAAAGACACTCTACAAGATTAAACAGTTAGAGAATTCTTTTTGAGGTTATATAATGTAAATTGAGACAAATTTAATCTAAAACCCAAATTATAATTTAGTAAAAAAGTTCAAGAAAATGACTGCTCTATTTCAATAATCATATTTGTTTATCTGTTGTTGGTTTCACAGTTTAAAGTAAGTTTAATTGCCAAAACATTAAGCCATCTGGTGAATTGGCCTGGCTGCCAAGCACAATTCATCTGGGTGCAAATTAAGCTGTAAGTGGTGAACGTAAGCAGAGTGAGTCTGCCAACTTCCAACGGACGTGTTTACATTCAAGGAGCAGTTAAATAAACTGTTTGGACTACTAAAAATATTTCTTCCTCTTTAAATACCTCTTGATGGCCAAAACCTATTTTGATTTCACAGGTTCATTACTATTGTTCTGTGTTAGAATACTGTTTAGAAGGTTATAATATGAAATGACTGGCTATAACTAGTTATATATACTTTCAAAAATATAATTTAAATAGTTATTGTTTCGGTAAAACTTTGTTATAGACATTTGTAGTATTGTAATTTATACTCTATGTGTTTTACCTTATATAAATTTACTTAATTTTTTTTAGCTTTCTTACATATTTTAACATTTTTAAATATTAAAAGTATAGCATTTTCCACTAATATCATCACGGACATATAATTTAACATGTTACCATTTTAAGTATTGTACTTCATTAACAATTATTTATTACTTCATTACTTCAAGACAATTATTTATTATTTATAGTCATACTATAATCAGTTAGGGGGCCATCCCTAAATTACGTAACGCTAAAATTGGCCTTTTCAGATCCCCTTACTTCCCCCCTGTGTAACGGATTGTAAGGATAATACTAACCCCCCTCAAAAATTGCGTAACGCTGTCACCAACTCCCCCCTTCTAATTATTGTCATCCACTTTCATGCATATTTTATTTATGATTAAGTCATTGTTTAGACTTTCTTCCATTTGTTTTCTAATGGGGGGGGGGGAGGAAAACATATCTAACTTTAATATCTTTTTTTTAAATCTTGTATTTTGGCGAAAAAAAATTAAAAAAATGGTAAGAATGAATTTAAACAAGTTACTGAAGTTTAATAGTTACGTAATGTTGTGTAGAACCCCCACCCTCCTCCGTAACAGTGCATAACACTGCCGAAAACGCTCCTCCCCCTTCAGGCATAATTTAGGGGCTTAATTGTCTTAAAATTAATAGATAGATATTATAATTTAAACTATGGCTAGATTATTTCAGCAATTATAATTACCTTTTTATATGATTTTATTTTATGTTTTAGATCTTAATTGCATAATGTGCTTAAGTTAATATATTCAGAAGTTAGATAATTTCTTCTGCTGTCAAATAATAAGTAACTTATTCAACATAAAACACAAACTGAATAAGATTACCTATACGTCCCTGAAATATGTACAACAGTGCTATTTACAACCTATAATAAAATGTTAATAATAATACATTTATTTATTGTTTTTACACGTATAGTTATACAAATGAAATACATTTTTAAGGATATGAAATTAATTATAATAAAAAGGCACATTTTATGAAAAATAAAAACTGAAATAATAGAAGGAACACAATTATAACTTAAGCGTCTAAATAAAGTATTCTCCAAATTATATAATACACTAGCTGAACCCGGCGGCAATGTCTCGCCTTTCATTTTTTAGGAGGCATGTCATAAAAAATAAACTGCAAAACAAATAATTATTTATTTTTTATTTTCACGTTTCACCACATGTTTTAATTACTGAGGAAAAAAGGTTAACACCAAATACAGATCACCTGATCAAGTAAAAGTAGTGTGTGCTACACTCTCAAGGTGAAATGTAGAACTACAATAAATCAAAACATATACAGTACTGTTGTTGTGAGAGCTTCAATCTGCTTATGGCATGTGAAACTACATTAAACCACACATTCATAATATGTTTTTTGTAAACAATTCAGATTCTCCATTTGAATAACATGGGATCTTTAGGAGCCCGTGGGGCGGGACCCTGTGGACGGATCTGCATCAAACTTCACAGAAACCATCTCGGGAGTATACAGGACAACATCCTAAAGTTTCATGGCGATCGGTTGGATGGTTTGGCAGCGCATAAACTTCAAACATATTTATATATATACTAGCTGTACCCGCCCGCTTCGCCGGTCATAATATTGAGTTTGATTTAGAACCTAATAGCTGAAAGAATTCGAGCATTTTTGCTTCTTCTACCAATATTAGATTTTTTAGGAGGCATGTCATTAAAAGTAAACTGCAAAAAAAATAATTATTTATTTTTTACTTTCACGTTTCACTACATGTTTTAATTACCGAGGAAAAAAGGTTAACACCAAATACAGATCACCTGATCAAGTAAAAGTAGTGTGTGCTACACTCTCAAGGTGAAATGTAGAACTACAATAAACCAAAACATATACAGTACTGTTGTTGTGAGAACTTCAATCTGCTTATGGCATGTGAAACTACATTAAACCACACAGTCATAATATGTTTTTTGTAAACAATTCAGATTCTCCATTTGAATAACATGGGATCTTTAGGAGCCCGTGGGGCGGGACCCTGTGAACGGATCTGCATCAAACTTCACAGAAACCATCTCGGGAGTATACAGGACAACATCCTAAAGTTTCATAACGATCGGTTGGATGGTTTGGCAGCGCATAAACTTCAAACACATATATATATATATATATATATATATATATATATATATATATATATATATATATATATATACAAACATCCTCTTTTATAAATATAGATATACACAAACATCCTCTTTTATAAATATAGATTCTTTGTTATAATACAATAATATATAATGCAGTTTAAATACAACCAGATAATAATTATTAAACACAAAATTTATCTGTATTCAAACAAATATACTTTAAAACCAAAACAAACAAATGAAAACAGTTAAGTATATTATTGTAAAGTATATTTAATAATTACCAATGCTGTAGGAAATATTTTATCTGTTGACTGTCAACAAAGACATATGAATGGTATTTAAGATATTTTTTAATGACTTGCTTGTTATAAGTGACTGTATTTCTTTTTTCCAATTTTGGACCCCTACGTGAATTTTTCTTTTCTTTTGTTCAATGTTTTTGATGATTGTTGCTAAAATAAAAATATTTTTAGATGAAAAGTTTGGCTTTGATTTTTGTTATTAGGCGTTTAGTCACTGAAATATTCTCTAAGACCTATCATTGATATTTCTATTTATCATAGATAGAGGCTTTATTCACAACTACACAATTAATTAATAAATCAAGATATCTTTAAAAAAAACAACATTTGATTACCAACAGGGAAAATTGAAATACTTGGTTGTTGTGTACTTTCTAAAACCCTCTCAAATCATGAAATTTTTATTAGCTTGTGTTTTCAGAGCAGAACTTCTTTTTCTGTGGAAAACTTGTTGTTTACCAGAAAATTGGAAGATTCCATTTTTAATAGATAATTAATAATTTTTAATTTATATTTTAATTTAATATGTTTTGTATGCATAAAATGTATGATGAATTTTATGATAACATTATTATTTTGACTCAAAAACACATTTTATGATCACCTAATTATAATCTACTATCTGACCCAGTATATTCTTAACAAAAGATAAAATTACCTGGGTTATGCAGAAATTACTTGTACCTGAGTTAGTTGTTTAAAAAGAAACTAAGAGACCTATGAAAAATCCAACCACATCTTTATTTTCGTCATTTAATTGTACTTTACAACATATGCATTTGTAAATTTTACTATAAGAATTAATAATTTTTATCCTAGTAAGAACAAAAAAAGAACCGTAATTTTAACTCATTTTTACTGTGCATTATCTGCACTAACTACTAAAAAACCCGTCAGTGTATCACATTCATGGTTTAATATATAGTTGATTGGAATGTTGTATATAAGATTTACAAATTTCAGAATTTTAACTATTTAAGAAAAAAAGTTCTTATCACTTTCCTGAAACAGCATTTTCTTGCCTTCTAGAGGTTGTAAAATCAACTATTTGGTTACTTTGTAATCCTTATCTAATTTA
>JAQJVL010008446.1:0-19737 GCA_035578905.1 Stictocephala bisonia
AAAAAACAATACATGCTCAACACTTTTAAATTTTATTCCGACTCAAATAAAAAACATAAGTGATGAGAAGAAATTCAAGAAAGCTTTAAAAGAATATCTTGTGAGTCATCCTGTATATTCAATGGAAGAATTTTTTAAACAGAATACATCTGTATGTTAAATCAGCTCTAGTTTGAATTTGTATTAAATACTTTTAATAAAAATGTATTTATGTACAGTAAATAATTAGACAAATGTAATCTTAGTTGTAGTTTAGTTTTACTATAGATTAGTGATGGTCTGTATTAAACACCATCGTGACACTATTCTGTCTGTATATTCCTGCAGCTTATGAATAAAGATATTTGAATTGAATGTAAAGCCTGTAAATGTGTGTACTAAATCTAGGCAGTCATACATATAACATTTTTTCATTTGTCATGCTGAGATTCTCTGTTTAGTATAAATTTTAATCAATAAGTATTTTAACCCTCTAGTGTGGTTTGGCATATATGTACATCATGGTTTATTAACACAAAAATACTGAGTCACCATCACGGACAAGGAGTCTAAGGCGTTATACTGTGGCCAGGTACAGCGCTAAGGATTTATCAGTTGGAATCCAGCTCGAGCAGGTACTTTATACCGCACAACTGTGTAGGTAGACACCGGCTTGTGGTATAGTGGTGTAGGGCCCACCTTAAATAAACAGTCACGTTGTTTATGAAATGGAAAGCTTTAATTGAGACACACCAAATGGTAGCTAGCTGATTGACCAAGAGTTTTTGGACCTATATTTACAAGTACATTTTGTTTGACCCCAGGGAGCAATCTTCTATTGTTTGTACAAGTATTTTAGAAACACCCTGTACTCAGACACGAAAGTTTATTATTTTTAACCACTAGAATTGAAGAAATAGGCCTATGATAAAGAAAATAAAATACCAGAGGAACACAATCGATTACAAAAAAGAAGAATATTAAAATCTGTTAAGTATAAAAACACAATATAATGAATAGAAAATAATGATATAAAATTATTAATGAATTGTTATTACTGTACCTGTTAATATTTCTTTCCTCAAATTTGGAAATAATTTCATATCCACAATTGAGGTGACAACACCTTCCAGCGTTCCAAACTGTGAGTCGATTCCGAGCGTGAAGAGCATTAGAAAAAACAGAACTGACCAAAACTGCGCCCCAGGAAATTGGTTAATGGCTTCCGTAAAAATTATAAATGCTAAACCAGTACCAGCAGCTGACTGTAACAAAACAGATACATTTATGTGTATAGCATTGTTACAAAATAAAACAGTTAATTAAGAAAGATATCTTATCTATCTCTCGTTTCCTTTAATTTTCAACGTTTCTTTTTACAGTAAACTTCACTTTATTCAGACCCAAATCATCCAGATATCAGATTATGCGGATTGATTAAAAATGTAATTACTGTAATAAAATGTGATATGCCAAAACAATCAAATGCCATAGTTTCCACAAAGAATCCACAATAAACTCAACAGAGCTGAGCTGTTCGTATTATATCACAAACATTGCAGTGAACAATAAAATGCTCTACACTGTTGTTAATATAGGTTACTAATATAAGCATAGATTTCAATAAATATGAATAAAACAAATATTTATGAAGTAAATTAAATAAAGTAAACACAAAGTGATGCATTCGTAGTTCAAACACAAAAATATTATAGTTCATATTTCAAGAAATATGACTAAAACAGTGAAAAAGTACATTTTTAATAAAATAATTACTAAAGAAGATGACCAGACACACAATCCATTTTTTGAGACTATTTTAACTACTTATAAAGAAACTTTTTATCCAATTTTATTTCTTTCAAAATCACTATTCAATGTTTTTATTCCTTGCATTTCTTTGTTTCGATAACAACAATACTTTCTTTTCCAATATTAACTCTCTCTAACATCTGATATTAAATTAAATGTAAAATATACCTAACTGCAGAGCTTTTTTGATGTTTTGAGATTCACAAGCATGTTTTATGATTTTAAGAAATTCAATTTATCAATAGGTTTTAAGACTTTAATACTATGTCCAACATTTTACACCCAAATATTGATTGATGATAGTGAAGATAAATTCAATAATTCAGGAATATATAGGATTAACTGTAATGATTGCAATATGTTTTACATAGGTTAGACTGTATGAAAAAATATATAAAAAACCATTCCCTGCTTTTATAAATAAGAAACCTGAAAGATCTAATGTAGCAAAACACCTTCCAAATTGTACCCACAGTTTGAATAAAATAGTTGAAAATGTAGATATTCTAAAAGTTTGTATGAAGGGTAGGCTTATGAATGAACAGGTTAATTTTGATTCCAAATAGTTTTTAATAATGTATTTTCAGCGATTAAAAGAGAACAGAAGTAACAGCCAATAGGTTAGCTAATAATATTACAGCAGCTGCCATTTTGACAATGCCAGCCAATCGGGTCACGTGGTCGTAGGCCTATAAATTCACTTGTTGAACACCATTTTCCATTCTTTTGTGAATCCTTCTGATCTGAGAAAGGTGAGCGTGGTTCACCGAAATGGATCACCATAATAATTGTACATTTTGTAATTATATTGTAATATATTTGTGCATTTTGTGCTTATATTGTAATATATTTATGTTGTGTGACATTCACTTGTACTGTATTTGTACCAACATCTATTATGATAATTAATAAAGTAACTGTTAGTTTATTATAATTTTATTTTCTATAAACACTTAGAGCTCACTAGGTAATTTCAGCATAATATCTTAATTTTAAATTGATCACTGTATTTAGTTACATGTATAAAAGAAATGTATCGTAACTATATATTTAACAAGAATTACAACGTGACCAAGTGATTAATTTTACTAACTCTAGAAGCAAAGAAAACGTTGTTTCAGAAAACTGATAAGAACATTTCTTCTTGATAGGTTAAGATTCTGAAATTTTTCCTAACTTATAGACAAATTTCCTATCAACCAAGTACTAAAACATAAATTTGATATCTTAATAGGCTTTTGAGTAATACAAGTCAAAAGTTGATACATAGTGAAAACTCGTTAAATTTCCAACTTTTTTGTTCCAACTAGGATAATAATTATAAAACTTAAAACATAAATTTAAAATTCATACATCATAGCGTAAAACTTAAAGAGGAAAACAATTATGGGATTGGATTTTTCATAGGTATCTTAGTTACTTAGTACATGACTTGGGAGTACATAATTTCTGCACCGACATTAGTATTAAATCAAACAACATTATTTAACATTAGAAAAATAAAATGATTTTGGCAGTAAAGAATTTAGGTGGTAAAAGCTTATTTGTAACACTCAATAGATAAAGCCAGAGAGTTCACCCCTAAAACACATTCCACTTACACTGTCCAATTCTTTTTCCAGGTCACAAACTGGCAGCGGAGGCATCGTTGTGGTTACCACCTCTGAGTCTGCCAGAATAGACACAGTGCTGCCCTCTGGTGGTAACTTACTCATGTCTACATTGGTGCTTCCAAACATTGCGAACATCGTAGCGTTTCTTTCCTCCAAACACTTCTCGTAGTTAAGAGTGGCTTTGAAACCTGTAGACAGTTTTCCCAAAAAGTTCATGTACTGAAAACATCAGTTGGAAAGTTTTGCAAAGTGACCAGACTAATCTATTTCATCGTTCTCACATGAAATACAACTCAACCTCCCCAGTAATTCTTCACGGAATACAATTCAACCAATACGGTAATCCTTCACGGAATACAATTCATTCATAGTATTACTGGGGAGGTTGTAAACTATTTCCGACACCACGTCATTCTGCAGATAATTTCCCATCCTTTTTCCATCTTATTGATATGTATGTACAAAATAAAACTCAGAATTGTAACAACTAAATCACAATTTAATTGTAGTTTTAAATTTAATTGCCAGTGATGAGTATTAAATAATTTTTTAAAAGAGTTTTTGACGCATATCCACAAACTAGAAACAATAGAATCTCCATGAACAATTTTTAGTTTACTTTCCGATTAAGTATTTGGAGAATTGTTATCTATATCAAGAAACTGATTTTCCCCTTATTTTTGTACAGTAATTACAAACCTTAATTCTTATTACTGAATAAAAATGTTCTATTTTTTGTAATAGCAATTGTAGAGATTTAGCACTAGCCTTGTTGTTTTGCTTCATGAAAATCTTGAAATAACAATTCTGTGCTGTCAACAAGATTGTTGCAATCTTTTTAAATATCATTAGTGATTGTCCGCACAAATAAATAAATATCTTAAATCTGAAAATAAATTGACAGGATACCTATATTAATAAATACCACTGGTTATTTTTGAAATCATACATTATAAATATTCATAACACTACCTTCTTATATTGTTTCACAGCAAACAAAAATGAATTTAGTGCGTTCACTTCCACAGTAATAAATAATCACTTTTAAAAATCTTAACTAGATCACGCTTCAACAACTTTACTACTCATTTTTCTTGTCACTATCACTAAAAGTTACTATCACTCACAATGAACAACACCTTTGCATATTCAGTTAAATAAAATATGATAGTTAGAATCTATATTTTCCGGTTATAACCACGTCAAGGTGTTATCTACACCATTTACAAGATAACCATCTTATTAGTTAAAACCATTATTTACAGGATGGTTATATTGTAAATGGTGTAGATAGCACCTTGACGCGGTTGTCACCGGAAAATATACATTCTAGTTATGACACCGGCCTTTTAAGCCTAAGATCTAAAAAAATATGAAGGTTTCCAAAGTGAGATAGCACATTTATGTTGACCACCTTTTTTAATTTAGGCAACTAATATAGACCTTGGGATTCAAAAGGATATTCGTGTTTTGCTACAACTAACTACATACAAGTGAGATGTTGGTTGTGTTATTTGGACCGCGAGGCACATACATGAAATGTTTGGGTGGCAAAATGTTCAATGTATCTAATATCAAAATGATATTCATGTTTTGCTACAACTAACTACATACAAGTGAGATGTTGGTTGTGTTATTTGGACCGCGAGGCACATACATGAAATGTTTGGGTGGCAAAATGTTCAATGTATCTAATATCAAAATGATATTCGTGTTTTGCTACAACTAACTACATACAAGTGAGATGTTGGTTGTGTTATTTGGACCGCGAGGCACATACATGAAATGTTTGGGTGGCAAAATGTTCAATGTATCTAATATCAAAATGATATTCGTGTTTTGCTACAACTAACTACATACAAGTGAGATGTTGGTTGTGTTATTTGGACCGCGAGGCACATACATGAAATGTTTGGGTGGCAAAATGTTCATTGTATCTAATATCAAAATGATATTCGTGTTTTGCTACAACTAACTACATACAAGTGAGATGTTGGTTGTGTTATTTGGACCGCGAGGCACATACATGAAATGTTTGGGTGGCAAAATGTTCAATGTATCTAATATCAAAATGATATTCGTGTTTTGCTACAACTAACTACATACAAGTAAGATGTTGGTTCTGTTATTTGGACCCTCGCGGTCCATACATGAAATGTTTGGGTGGCAAAATGTTCAATGTATCTAATATCAAAATGATATTCGTGTTTTGCTACAACTAACTACATACAAGTGAGATGTTGGTTGTGTTATTTGGACCGCGAGGCACATACATGAAATGTTTGGGTGGCAAAATGATCAATGTATCTAATATCAAAATGATATATTCGTGTTTTGCTACAACTAACTACATACACGTGAGATGTTGGTTCTGTTATTTGGACCGCGAGGCACATACATGAAATGTTTGGGTGGCAAAATGTTCAATGTATCTAATATCAAAATGATATTCGTGTTTTGCTACAACTAACTACATACAAGTGAGATGTTGGTTGTGTTATTTGGACCGCGAGGCACATACATAAAATGTTTGGGTGGCAAAATGTTCAATGTATCTAATATCAAAATGCTTAGATATTTGGACATTATATGATGACTTTAGTAACTAGTGTATTTTTGATGTATCAACTTTTCAAAGTTATATTTTTAGCTTTAGCTTTAGTATACTACAACAGTGACGAATTTACAAACCGATGATAGAGAAGACAACGATGCCAGCAAACATGGAGGTAAAGCAGTTGGTAAAGGAGACCATGATGGCGTCTCGGTAACAATTGTTATTGACCGGGTTGTACGAGGAGAAGGCAATGAGGCCTCCAAAGGCGAGACCCAGGGAGAAGAATATCTGCGTGCCCGCTTCGAGCCAGACCACAGGATCCGACAGGGTGTACCACTGAAACAAAATAAAACAAGTAAGAACCAACAAAAATAGTATATAATAATTATAATAAATAGTAAAATACTATTCAAATTCATAATATAATTTATTTTTCACATAATCTTCACTGTGGGGAAGCTAAAAAAAATGAGACATGAAAAAAATATTAGTTTAATAATTCTTGTCAAGTCTAACTGAAAAAGGTTTTCAGAATATTACGTAACAATTTCATTTTTTATCTAAACCAGCTGTTCATTAATAAATACAAGCAGTAAGAATTGTAAATATTCTAAGTTTATTGTTTTCTTAGACCTCTTGTGTCATTGAAATGGCATTTAAAAAATGGCCAATCTTCGTAATCAAATTAAATTAAAAGAACATAGTATTACTGATATAATATAAGTTAGAAATTTGTATGTTTTATTCTAATAGATACATACTCAAATCAAATCAAATCAAATCAAATTTCTTTATTTGTCATAAGAATTTTACAAATTATTGACAAAGTCACATTGCAGCTAAACAGCCAAGTCATTACTTAATTAATACACAATAGGCTAAATACATATGTCTTATATATAGCATTAGAGTATAATCATGTTTAGTCTTAAAACTTTATGTCACGCATATTAAAAAATTCATCTATATGATAAAAAGGATGGTTGAGCAGCCAGTCATAGTACTTATTTTTAAAGATTTTTACATTATACTTTTTAATCATTGGCACAAGGACATTGTAAACCTTCAGTGATATAACAACATGACTACTTAAAGTTTTACTTAGACGATAAAATGGTATAGTTGTACCATTTTTACCTCTAGTATTGCAGTGATGGATGTTATGATTAAGCTTGAGTAAATGTGGATTGTTTAAAACGTACATGAGAACATCAAAAAGATATAGGTTGATGACAGTTTGTAGTCCAAGTTCTTTAAAATAAGGTTTACAATGCTCAGTAGGATGTAATCCCTTTAATACTCTAATAGCTTTTTTTTGCAAAATAAGTATACCTTGTATGTTTGAACTATTTCCCCAGAGTACCAAACCATATCTAATTATCGACTGAAAATAACCAAAATAGGCAGTTCTCAAATAGTTCCCAGGAACAACAGTTTTTAGTCGTAACAATAGGTAAATCACCCTAGATAGTCTTTTACTAATAAAATTTATATGTACATTCCAATTTAAAGACTTGTCAAAATAAACTCCTAAAAATTTTACAGTATCAACAAAGCTGTTATCACAAACATCAGAAAATTTATTTTTTTTAAGAACGAAATTTATAGATTTGGTTTTGTCACTGTTTAATAAAAATCCATTTAATTTAAACCAAGTATTAGCAGATTGAAGGGAGTCAGATGCTAAATTATTTAGCTCACTTAGGTCATCACTAAGACTAAAAAAAGTTGTGTCGTCCGCATAAAGTATGGTTTGAGCATTCACATAATAAGGCAAATCATTAATACTTATAAGAAACAACAGTGGGCCCAAAACTGAGCCCTGTGGTACACCCCATTCAAGTTGCAGTTCCTGTGAAGTTCTATGACCAATTTGTACCACTTGCCGTCTATTTTCAAAATATGATTTAAAAAACTCAAGAGAATTTCCTGAAAGGCCATAATAGTTTAATTTATTTATGATATTAGTGTGATCCACACAATCAAAGGCCCTGCTCAGGTCACAAAAAGTGGCCCGAGCAAAGGCCTTGGTCTCAAAAGCTTGATGGATTTTTTTTGTGAGGTCGTCCATGGCATCAAATGTTGATTTTCCCCTTCTGAACCCATATTGTTCAGTACAGAGAAGATTATTGTTCACAAAAAACAAATATATCTGTTCAAAAATTATTAGCTCAAAGACTTTAGAAATAGTAGGAATGATAGAAATTGGTCTATAACTACTTGGATGTTCTTTTGGGCCCTTCTTAAAAATTGGACACACTCTTGAAATTTTTAACTCATTTGGATATACACCTTCCCTTAAACAATAATTGAAACACATAGTAAGAGGTTGAACTATACTTAATGCAATATCCTTTAACATATTATTGGATATACCATATACATCAATACTTCTAGAGCTTTTCATTTTCTTTATTGCGGTTAATACATCATTGTTAGTAACCACTCTCCAGCTAAAGTCATCCAGGGCAACCTTGTTACTCTTTACTAGATAATCACTTTGAACATTTGATGAGTCAATATTTTTCTTTATTTCTCTTATTGAAGTAATAAAATAATTGTTAAAAACATCAGGGTTAATATTAGGAGTCATACATAATTGATTAGAGGTTGCCTGAGTACTCTTAATTATATTCCAAGCAGCCTTGCACTTGTTATTACTTGATTCAATCTTACTAACATTATACAACATTTTAGACTCTTTAATGCATTTTTGGTATTGGTACTTCAAATCTATGTACTTCTGTTTTAACTGAGTTTTATTATTAAATTTAGAAATTTTATCAGAACTCTTAACAAGTCCATGTAGAAATAACAGCTTACTCTTCATTAATGCCAGGTCCTTAGTGTACCATTTGTGTTTAATTTTCATATCGTTAATATTACTTTTCCTTTTTTTTATAATTTTAAGAGAGTCTACATTATTAAGGAAAATTTTAAAAAATACTCCAAACAATTCCCTTGCCCCATTGGAGGAGTCTGATAAAATATGCTGCCAGTCATAGGAAGATAAATTTGATGAAAGTTTAGTCAAAGCATGAGAGGGCATTATAAAATTAGCATATTGCTCGGACTTCTTAGATGTGGACCTATTCAGCTGGTGATTGATTTTATTTAAACCAGAAATTGCGATAATTATCCCCTCATGATCTGAGTAAGGAAAGTTAAAAATACTAACCAGACTTGTTGTAATAGTAGGTTTACTGTATTTAATGAACACATTGTCTAAACAGTTTGAAGCTCTTGTTGGTTTATTATTAATAATCTGAAAATTAAATTGCCTTAAAATATTACACCAATCTCTACTTGTTTTTAGAGTAGAGGTAATATCAAAGCTCTTATTAAGGTCACCACCCATTACAATAGTATAATCAGACCATTGGGTTATAAACGGCATAAAATTCTCCATAATTTTAAGATATATTTTGGGGTCTCCTGAGGGTGAGTGATATAATGAAACTATTAATATTTTTAAGTCATCTATAAAAGCAGCTGATGCTTCACAATGTAACTCCTGGCAAAAATTAATAACATTACATATTCTGAAATTAAATTTTTTGTTTACAAAAACTACTGTTCCACCTCGTTTATGCTTAACTCTGCCAAAGGCACTTGCACAGCAATAATTAGTAGGGAACTCTAGCTTAATATTTTCATCATTGAGCCAATGCTCCGAAATACAAATCACATCAGGCTTTAATGGTTGAGTTAGAAAGTTGTCAATCAACTCAGATTTACCCTTAATACCCTGAACATTTAAAAAACTAATTTTAAATGAGTCAGATGTCATACAATCATTGTTGTCATGCAACATATTATAATTTACACTGTAGCCACTTAACTCATTAGTATTTGAGTTGTTGTTTTGTCTAAAAAATGCTTGTTTACATACACTTGACTATGAATATTATGTAAGCTGTCAACAGTAATAGAACTATTTACATATGAATTGTTATGTACACTAGTTGGTGGTAGAATAGGTGGAAAATCTTCAAGGGATTGTACTAGATACTTCTGAGCCATGTTAGATGTTGAGTTGCTTTGCTCGTCTGCTTCATGGTCACATGGTCGTTTGCCAATGGTCACAGGATTGGCTTCATTTTCTAATGATGGATGTGCAGTACAAGCCTCTTGCTTCCGATACAAGTTGAATCCATATGTATACATTTTGTTAATCTTCAGTGCTGTCTCACTCATTACTCTGCCTAGTATCTTGGACCCTTTTCTGTTTAAGTGCAGTCCATCTCTTCCAAGGCAAGAGTTGTCAATATATTTGTCAATGTCCAAATATAATACTTGCTGGTCATGACAAATCCATCGGATGTTCGAGTTAGAGTGTTTGATTACTTTTGAGTGTATATCTCTTCTTTTAATTATGCTGTTAATAACTATAGTAGATTTAGGGAAGGATGTCTTTGCTGTACTAATAATACTCTTCATTCTCCCCATTACCTCGTCTGCACACTGAAGCTGTTTTAGATCATTTGTCCCAACATGTATAAACACTATTTTAGGTTCATCAATTTTGCTTTTATACCGTCCAATTTCTTTACTTATTGAGGTACAATTAGCTCCTCCATGAACTTTTTTTAGAAAATTCGGTACAGAAGCATGCCTGATCATTGAATCACCAATTATTAAGTTTATTGTGTCCTTTTGGGGTCTGTTATTTAATTTGTTTGACTGTTCATGAGAATTTGTCCACAAAAATTTAGAATATGGTTTTGATATTTTCCAATCTGGTTTGTTGTCCTTTTTCTTGGATGTATTACCTGTAGCTTTACCGGGTTGTAGATTTTGTGACATGACTTTAGTATTATGGTCATCTCCTTCAATTATCTCATTCAGAACATTATATTTATTTTGCAATGTAATTCTGTGGTCATAAGCATCTTTTAAATGTTTAATATGGTTTCCATTGAATTTATTGTTCTTAACTGTAGACCATGACATTTGGTCTTTATCTCGGTTAGACTGAAATTCTGCCCTATGTACACTCGTCACTTTGGGTTGGTTATTTGTAGCGTTTTCCCCATTGCTGTTTAATACCAGCCCTCTAATTGTTTCCAGATTCAATCCTTTACCCTGGTTATTATAACAGAGATAGCTTAATAGAGCCCTTTTTTTTATAATGTCTTGCTCTGTTATTTCGTAGTTGTTAGTGCAGTTTATTAGAGAGTCTGAAGATATAGGATTGATTAAAATTCTATGTAGTAGTCTGTCCACAAAAAGAATTAAGTAAACTCCACAGTCAACACCATTTTGTTGTTGAGGGCAATCCATGATTTTGAAATGGACTTCATGGTTTGATGGAGAGACATAACATTTTAACTTAGAGTAAATCAGCCTGGCATGCTGAAGGTTAGTTTTATTATTTGAGTCAAAATAAAAAAATGTTTGTTCAGTTTTACTGTAAAACAATAAGCTCCAATGGGATCCACTTGACTCTCCCTCAGCATTATTTAATGGAATTACAATGTATGACTGTTTATCTAAATTCAGATGTTTTATTATAGAATATGAGTCATCAAGGCATTTTATAGCTTGACTTATGGCTGGTGTTAAAAAAGAAATGTTTTCAACAATTTTAATTTTGTTTAGCAGATTAAAATATTGTGAAATAGAGTCATCCACAATCCACTGATTGCTTAGTAATGCCAAACATATATCTCTATTTACTGGCATGTGTAGATTGTGGTTATTAATCTTGTTTACATTGTTAAGTTTTTGTTCTAACGCTTTTACTTTGGTTGATAAGATGGTTTTAGTTTCATTTAGGCTACTTATCTGTTTTTTGAAGTATATTTTCTCCTCTTCTTCTACTTTTATTAGGTCTTCCTTAATGCTTATTTCCTTTTTTAATTTCCTTCTAAGGAAATCAAGTTCTTGTTCAAGGTTAATGTTCTTTTCTCCCAAAGATTTAACAATATCTTCCCTCGCTTTCAATTCTTCTTCAGATTCTATAATAATTTCAGAGTTTTCTTTTTTTAAACTAAGAATTGTTGATAACAAGTTTGAATTTTCATTTTTTAAATTTAGTATTTCTTGACTTAGTAATGAATTGGCATTTAACAAAGAGTTACCCACTTCAGCAGCTAGTGATAGGGATGCCTCGAGGTCTTCTTCTTCTTGTTCATATCTTGAAACTTTTTTCAATGCTTCTTCAATGCTAAGATCATCAATTTTAATTGAATTTTGAATTGAACCAAATACAATGTTTTGGACTGTGTGGTCTGCTTCAGCTTCTTTTAGTGCTTCATTAAATTTCTTATTTCTGTAGTTGTCAGTTTTCGGAGTGCCAAGATTGTTTTTATGTTCGTCATAGAGGTACACATCAGCCTCTTTAACTGTTGCAGTATCCCTAGTGTGATAAAAAGTGACATTGTATTTGGTATTTTTTGTATTGTTGTCAATACTTGTTATAACAGCTGGCCAGGCAGGATAGTTGCGCATTTTAGCAAAGACTTTGTCCCCAACACTGAGTTTGTTGTTGTTGTTCACTGACATGTCCATTCAGTTAATTATAAAAGTTAAATATCAGAATAAAACAAGCGAAACAGGGCAAAATATGCAGTGTTGAATGGAGATTTGTCTGGCTTCTCTGGTCTGGTGAAATTAGTTGTTGTCAGAATAAAACAGAAGACAGAATATTTGTCTTGCTTAAATTACCAAGGAGAGATTGGTGAAAATGATCAGTTTTTTCCTTCTTTTTTCCCTTTTTTTCAGAGTTTGTATGATTCTCTACGTTAATTTTATTCAATCAGGGATGTCCATTGGTAGAAATAAACTAAAATGTGTTCAGTTTTATTTTATTCAGTTTGTCTGATTCTGAATGTCAATATTATTTTTTGTCAAATTACTAAAATTATACAGTTTTATTTTATTCAGTTTGTCTGATTCTGAATGTCAATATTATTTTTGTCAAATTATTGAAATTATACAGTTTTATTTTTTTCAGTTTGTCTGATTCTGAATGTCAATATTATTTTTGTCAAATTATTGAAATTATACAGTTTTATTTTTTCAGTTTGTCTGATTCTGAATGTCAATATTATTTTTGTCAAATTATTAAAGTTCTAGTTATATTTTATTCACTTTATAACAAACTATACTATGACCGCATACTGCATATATAGTTTAAATATATCTTAAACCTATAATTTTACTGGTAATATATTTACTGTAGCTTGTTTATAAAAGTACCGTAGTAATTCTGATTACAGTATTCAAATAACACAATCATAAATCAAACAAATACAGGGTGCGGCAAAATGATCTGACGGTTTTCTTTACCTTACAGTTGAGCGAGTAGGTATTGGGGGGTGGTGGGGATATGCGCTTCGCAGAGCCCACTCGTGGACATTTTTAGTAGCCATGGAGCAGTGGTCGGCTGAGAATCGTGCATTTGTTGTCGAGGCGTTTTTTAAAAGTGGTGATTCCTGCATTGCTGTTCAGCGGCAGTTCCGTAGGCGTTTTAATGTCGGTCCAAGAGGAAGAGTTCCAACTCGTAACACAATTCTGCTATGGGTGAGTAGATTCAATACCACTGTAGGTGTATGGGAGGGTGGGTGGATCAATACTACTGTACGTGTATGGGTGGGCGGGTGGGTCAATACCTCTTTACGTGTATGGGTGGGTCAATACCATTGTAGGTGTATAGGTGGGCAGGTGGGTTATTCAGGCGTTGAAACGGAAGTCGACAGGCCGTCCAAGGTCAGCCCGGACGCCAGAGAACATCGATCAAGTAAGACAAGCTGTGGAAGCAAGTCCTCGACGCCCGGCTCGTAAACAAGCTGCTGCTTTGCACATGTCTGATCGCTCGGTAAGACGGATATTGCATTTTGATCTGCATTTTCAGCCATACAAGTTAGCTATTGTTCAGCAGTTAAAGCCTAATAATGACTATGCAAAGCGGAAAGCATTTGCAGAACAAATGATTGATCTCATGACTGATGAAACAATTCTCATTATGAGCGATGAGGCACATTTCCACCTGGACGGTTATGTAAATAAACAAAACTTTCGTTATTGGTCACCTAAAAATCCTGAAGAACTGCATGAACGTCCTTTGCATAGTCCTAAGGTTACTGCGTGGTGTGGTGTATCGAAAAGTTGTGTAATTGGACCGTATTTCTTTGAAGAGGATGGTCGAACAGTTACGGTCAACTAACAACGTTATCTGATCATTTTGAACAACTTTCTGGTTCCTGAACTTCAGAGAAATCATTTATTGCGCAGGAGGATATGGTTCCAGCAGGATGGAGCAACTTCCCATACGGCTAATGAGGTGATGGCCTTTTTGAGAACCAAATTTTGTGGCCGAGTCATCTTGCGTTTTGGGGACATTGCATGGCCAGCTCGCTCCCCAGACCTTAGCATATGTGATTTTTTCTTGTGGGGTTTTCTTAAAGCAAGAGCTTACATAAACAAACCACGCACGTTGAATGAACTGAAGGAAGCCATAAGCCAAGAAATCGCCAACCTGTCTCGTGCAACGTTAGAGAAGGTGTTTGACAGCTTCAGTGCGAGACTAGAACAGTGCTTGGCCAAAGAAGGACACCATTAAAAGGACGTTATCTTCAGATCTTAAACTGATGGAACAGGTTGAACTGACGTTATTTTCGTTAATTTACATGGATACTATTTTGTAATAAGCAATAAAAACTTTTGTATTGCTTTTAATTTTTGTGTTGTTTTTATTTTAAAACCATCAGATCATTTTGCCGCACCCTGTACAAAGTAGAGTTGAACACTTATAAATATTGTCAACAGTAGCTGTCTTGAAATAAAACAAACTTCTACTTGTTTCCAATTTGATATACATAATACTGTAGAATTTGAGTAAAATTGATTAAGTGGAGAAATATTCACAGCTTCATAAAATTAAAATAACATAGAAGGCCTTCTTAAGTTGTCTATCTCTAACTCTAATGCTTAATATTAGTTTGAAGTAATTTTTCTTTAAAGAAAATTTTACTCCACAGTTCAAATGAGCTACAGGTCTGAGCAAGCCCATCGATTATTCAACGTGTGAAATACTGACAATGAAATGAAATACGTCTTTATTTAACCAAGCGAAGTTGGGACTAAAAAGTCCCTTCTTCCACTTAACCTAATACATAAATAATTACAATTATAACAATTTTGTTTTTAAATTTAATAATTACAACTGAATAAAAGTAACAATAACTAATATAATACAAAAAATAATTAAATATCTCAAAGTAAATAATATTAATAATCATAGTGAAATGACATATGTAATTACAAGTATGAAATAAATTAACAGACTTAGAAATAAAATTATGAAATTCCACTTATACCCTCACACACGCTCTCTTCAACTGGACCACACGCTCATTCACACGTTTATTAACTTAATAGCAAATCATAAAAACTAAAAAAAACCTTACAAACCACATTCATACGTATCCTCCAGATGCTTGCCAAACACTACCGGCCATCATCGGACCCGCAGGAGAAAGGCTTTTACCTCCACCCTGAAGCGATGATAGTTATCAATGTTCCTCATACCATCTGGAAGGGAATTCCACAGACGGCAAGAATTTACAGTAAACGATTTATTAAATATTGAAGTTCTATGAGTAGGAATACAAAGAAGCGAAGCACCCCTGCGTGTTTCAAAACATGAGACAAAAACTTTAAGTTATTATACAGAAATTTAGGAGACTTTGTGTGAAATACCTTATGTAAGAAATAGTGTGAAATTCATAGAGCCCCTTAATTTTTAGTAAAGAAAGTTGATCATAGAATTGGGTTGCATGATCTCTTCTTGAAAGATGAAATATGAATCTGATGCAGTAATTTTGTGCACATTGAAGTCTCTCAGAGAGCTCAGCAGACATCATTAATCACGACATCACAATAATTAAAGTGAGTGAGAACTAGAGCCCTTACTAGCAACACTTTGACATTCAGTGGTAGGTAAAGTGCAAACCGTTTCAGACTGTTTATGCCTGCAAACACTCTGTTACAAATTTCAGTTACCTGTTCAGCCTATCCCAAGGTCCTAGTAATAGTAAGTCCAAGGTTACGCATTTTGTCGCTGTATTCAAGTGCCTGGTTGTTGAGAATAAGTTTCGGGATGTCATTGAAGCTAAGTTTGTTAAAAAGTTTGCTGTAACCAATTATTATGACTTGGGTTTTATTTTCATTCAAGAGCTAATAGCTTGTATGTCGGAGTTCATAAGAAATACACATCTGACCAAGTCAGTAATTGAAGTGGTGATATATCTGCAAGTCATCTGCATACAAGTGAAATTTAGAGTTTAAAATTACATTAATTATGTCATTGATATAAAGAGAGAAGAAAAGTGGCCCTAGAAATGTACCCTGAGGTACACCTCTAGTAACAGATCTCCAGTGTGAAACACCATTACCAGCTTTCACACACAGTCTACGGTCCGACAGATATGACCTCACCCAGTCAACATAACCATAAGAAAATCCACCCCTCTTCAACTTAAGTAAGAGAAGAGGGTGAACAACGCAGTTGAAGGCCTTAGAAAAATCAAATAAAGTTAAGAGTGTCAATTGCTTACTGTCCATGGCATGACGAATATCGTCAGTTATTTTTAGAAGTGCAGATGTGATACTGTGTTGTGGTCTGAACTCAGATTGAAAATGAGACAGGATATTGTTACGTTCTATAAATGATGATAGTTGCTCATGTACTACTCTTTCAAGGCACTTGGACAATGCTGGGAGGATATTAATAGGTCTGAAATCAGAAGGTGACAGGGGAGAGGAGCATTTATGAAGTGGGCTTACAATAGCACTTTTCCAAATGTTTGGAAAAGTGGAAGATATGAGAGACCTATTAAAAATCAATGTAAATTATTGGGAGTGTGACAGGCAAAGTATTTTTGATAAATTTAATAGGAATATTATCGGCCCCGACTGCATTACTTGTAGTTCTCATGACTGCTCTACACACATCAGCCTCCGTTACAGATGAAAAGGAAAACTGCTCCTCAAAATGAGGTAAGGGCAATCTATGAAATTGGTCAATATAAGCAGGAACTCCTGACTGGTCCACTGGTATATTTACGAAATAATCATTGATGGTATTGAGATCTATGTTAATAGATTTTTCAACCATGGGTTTACCAAGTCCCATTTCTTTGACTTTGGACCATAATTTTCTAGATTATTGGTGCAGACCAGAAGATCTATAGTAGTACCTAGCTTTTGCATTACGTATTTATTGTTGATACTATTTCTAAGACGTTTATGGGATAGCCAGTCCTCAGGCAACTTTTTGAGTGTTTCGCTCTTGTAAACGATAGACAATCAACTCGGCTGGGGATTACACACTCAGATGCATTAACCATTAATCTGCCAATTTCAGGTTATTTTAAAATAACATTTATTATTGAATTATACAATATTTCATAAACATTTGGTAGATCATACTTCATCATTGAGGATGCTTGATTACCAAATGCAAATGTTTTACTCACCGAAACAAGTTACTTATTATAAATTAATCCTAAAGTAATTTTGCAGCTTTGTAATTTATGTCACGATTGCCTGTCATGTATTCATTAGCAGAGAGGACTCTAGTTCCTCCGTGTGTAAAAAATCACTATAAAACCATTTAAAATATTATCTACCTTGGGAGTGAACAAGTGAAGTAAGCCGTTGGACATCCCAGGTAGTGTTACTCCTCGGAAGAAAAAAATAATAAGAACCAGATAAGGGAATGTAGCAGTCACGTAAACAACCTGTAAAAAATAAAGCATCGTTAGAAATTATACAATACATTCCTTACGAATGAAATACACACAGGGTGTTACAAAAAGGCTGGGCTGGTTACGCATTTACAGATTCTATGAGTGATTCTAAGCTAAAAATGAAGAGTAATATTTTTTTCAAGTTCCACTTTGTTTAGCAGCTAGATGCCGCTTTGTTTTTTTCATGAAACAATTCATATCTTTGTTGTTATCTTTACGATTATTACAAAACTCGGTAAACGGAGAAGGTCCATGAAAGTTAAAAAAAAAAAATTCTTTTGAAATTATCACTATTATATTCAAAATGGCGATCATTTTGTTTTTCTAACAAATATCTAAAAAAACACTATTTTATAAAAATTGTATAAGACGCAACAAGTTTTTTAAACAACTGTCCATTTCCAATGATACCCCATTTGTAAAAATCGCTTAAGAAATAACTATATAGTGAATTAACCTTAATTTATATGCAAACTAAATGGCTAATAATTAACAGTATGTTACTTCATAAAATAGTTATTTCTTACAAATGATAGTGATTTTTTACAAATCAGGTATCATTGGAGAGGGTAAGTTATTTAGAAACTTTTTTGTGTCTAACACAATTTTTATAAAATATGTAGTTTTTAAGATATTTGTTAAAATAAAAATTAAATGGCCACCATTTTGAGAATAATAAAGATAGTTAAACAACTTTTTTTAATAAATATTACCTCCTAACATGAGAAACCACAAAATAAGCTTAGAAATGGTTATTATGAATTTATTGATTGTTATCTCAGAACAATGTAAATTTGTTCAATTAATTAACGATAAAGAGATATCTCAGTTAAAACTGTTGATTTTGTAGGAACTTACTTTGCCGGATGAGGCGATGCCTTTGATCATACACATGTACACGAGTATCCAAGCGATGACAAGAGCAAAGGCTATCTTCCAGTTGAACACCTGTGGATGGTTGATTTCGTCTGACACCATCAGCGTAGTTCGGTACCAGAAGTACTGAGTCGGCGTACTCGCCTGTCCAAACAAAACAACTTAAACCTTAAGCCTAGATCTAATAATAAGAGAGTATTATCTGATGATTATCAGTGGTTTTTTAATAAATATATTATCTTTTTATAAATGCTAAATGAACTATTCTGTACTATTTATTTATTCTTAAGATGGCAACTATCAAGATATGGTCAAATATGGAGTGTAATGATTTAAGATAAGCGAATGTAGTCTTTGTTACAAACTAAGACAGACTAAGAAAGTGTCATTAATTAATAGCACAATGACAAATGAAAATAAGCTTTATTAGTTAAAGGTTCTCAGTTCAATCCCAATCGGAGTCATAACAAGTTTTGAAAGCTGATAACCGCCGGCTGTTCATTTGTCATTGGTTACTAATTAATGACATTTTCTGAGGAATGATCGGCCTTAGTTTGTAACAATGACTACATTTGCCCATCTACACTCATCACACTCATTCGAAATCCACATCCACCCATATCTTTACGATAGGGCCGCCTTACAAATAAATAAATAAACCAACTAAGCTACCAACCAATTAAGAGTTTACACGTTTGATAATTATAACAATACAGATATATTAAAATTATTTTTAAAATATCATAATTCTTCAATGTCAATCAGCCGATTCAAATGGTTTTTAATGTTCTTTAATCCAAAAGTTGTGTTTAATTCAGGCAACAGAATGCTAATTTATTTTAAACCTATGTTTAAATCAGCGCAATCAAGCATCTTGAAGTGCAATTCTTGAAGAGGTAATTCTGGATCTTGATTGTTTCCAAAGCCTACTTAATTTGTAAGCTTGATCATGAATTTACTGAAGATTTAAAATAAATAAATAAATTTACATTATACTAATTAATTTATATTAAAATAACATGACTTGATTTGCAAGTTTGACTGTCAAACTTGATTTGCACCATATGCTTGAAGTATGTTCTTGATAATAAGAATGGCATTTGTTGACAACTACTTTTGGCAATGGGGTTTTATCTTTTTTAAT
>JAQJVL010008447.1:0-19736 GCA_035578905.1 Stictocephala bisonia
TAAGTTGCTGAGCAACAAAATTTTCAAAGGACAGGTCTATGTTCAGGTCACCCATAATAATGATCAGCTCGTGACGATTTACATTCTTATTTAAGCACTCACTTATTTAAGTACATCGCTCTGGCTTACATTAAAAAAAATTGTTTTTCAAATGTTTACATGCTGTACAGGATAAGTCTGTCAGAGCACACTGCCAACTTAGACTTTTCCAACTGGTTTAGATTTATTAAAAAAAAATATATTTAGATCAATACAGTAGAACCTCGATAGTTCGACACTCAATACTTCAACAGTTCCTATAGTTCGACACCAGTAATGGCGACAGGATGTGACAATATAATTGTCCGTGGCAGGCTGTGTGCGGATCAGCACGGTGTATATAAATGAAATAACAGTTTCAAAGTGAATAACAGTTAAAAATTACGAATATTTGGACAATATGTTACTGGACCTTTTTTCTCTGTTCATACTTAAATAACTACCATTGTATCTTCATAACAATTCAGTAGTACATACATTGTTATTTAAATATATAGCTTGTTTTTACTTATGGTAAATTGTTAACTATTCATGAAGAAACTACACTTCAATTTCTTTATAAAAATAATTTTTTTGTTTTATATTTACCATAAGTTCCTTTTAGTTCCTCAATTTGATACTTCGACTTGCTGGTAGTACGTACAGTGCCGAATTATCGGGGTTTCAATGCAGCTGTGTGTTTTTTTTAAATCAGGGGATGCAATTGAAATCTTAGCTGTAATCTCTCTTTATTTTAGTTTAACATTGACCAACGGATGGTATAGCAGACTCATGCTATTATGCTATGTAATCTATTGCCACTGGCTATGGAAACAAGAAGACTGTCCGCCCATGTGGGTCCCGAGAGGCCGGTTTTATTAGTTCATGCTCGTAAAATTAGTTCATGTTCGGTTTTCACAGGTAGCGCTAGCGGTCTCCCCCCCTTCCCCTTCCCCTCCCCCTCCCTCCCCCTCCCCCTCCCTGTCCTATCTCTCTCTCTCTCTCTCTCTCTCTCTCTCTCTCTCTCTCTCTCTCTCTCTCTCTCTCTCTCTCTCTCTCTCTCTCTCTCTCTCTCTCTCTCTCTCTCTCTCTCTCTCTCTCTCTCTCTCTCTCTCTCTCTCTCTCTCTCTCTCTCTCTCTCTCTCTCTCTCTCTCTCTCTCTCTCTCTCTCTCTCTCTCTCTCTCTCTCTCTCTCTCTCTCTCTCTCTCTCTCTCTCTCTCTCTCTCTCTCTCTCTCTCTCTCTCTCTCTCTCTCTCTCTCTCTCTCTCTCTCTCTCTCTCTCTCTCTCCCTCTCTCTCTCTCTCTCTCTCTCTCTCTCTCTCTCTCTCTCTCTCTCTCTCTCTCAATCGATTGTTCAGTCAATCGATGATTGTTCCGCCGAGCAATGACAACAAGAGGAAACGTTATTAAGTTCTCGAAAGGTCGTGCCTTCAGTTAGTTGGTATCTCCGTTTTCAATTTACTTTTAACACAAACAAAATGTTTAGAAACTAAAGAACGTCACCCTTATAGGCGTAAACCTGAGTTACAAAGATGTAAGGATTATAAGAATGGATTCCAGTGCACGGTTTACTGTTTACTAGGGACACTCCTTCACTCACTGAGCTGGTTACAACTCGGCCCTCGGCTTCCGCCTTCGACTTTTGACTACTAATAATAGTAGGTTAACTGCAAAAATAAATAAATAAATAACTGTATTTCATTACCATTGAAACATTTTAGTCCAGTAGAGTAGAGTCCTACAATCGAGAGTGAATAAAACCACTGTATGCTTACCATCTTCCCTGGTATAATAACATTATGACATTTCTAACCTCTTCAATATTACAAACACCGTTGTTAACATTAAAACAGCTGTTAAAACTATCTGGAAATCAATATTTACATTCAAACAGCTGTTAAAACTTTCTGGAAATCAATATTTAAATTTGTAACAATTGTTAATTGTTTCATTATAATTAAATTAGAAAATTGTATTTAGAAAATGTTAAATATTGTAAGAACTGAGATGTTTAGGAGTTTGGTTTGTTTACCAAAAGTTTTCGATATAAATTCTCCAAGTTTTGAGAAAAATTCAGAATCTTCCCCTTTCAAATAAAAAAGTAATTTTTCCCATATAAATTAGCTAAATAACCAGTATTTTCACGTCTGTTAATTTCCTGTCAATTTCATGCGACATGTTTTCAGAAGGGAACATGTTTGGTGAGCCTTACCTGTTCAGATGTCCTGGTTTAGAGGGTTCTAATTGGTTGGTTTAGCTTCTAGAGTCAAGTGGGGTTAAGTCCGTTGGTGGAAGGGTTGCGAGCGTTCCGGCAGTTTGACGATACCTTTCTGTGAGTGACCACGAGTAGATAAAAAGCCCAGGAAACAGACCCACTTTGACCTTTGGACTTTCAAGATGGCGGCGGTCACGTGACCGGATCCAAGATGGCGGCCGGAACCGGATCCAAGATGGCGGCCGGATCCAAGATGGCGGCGCCCATTTCCCGCCAAATTTTCTAACCTCACTTTTCCTAACCTCAAATTTCCCGCCAAATTTCCTAACCTCAAATTTCCCTCAAATTCCCAAATTTCCCTCAAATTCCCAAATTTCCCTCCAAATTCCCACATCATACTATATAAAATGCACTGTTAACCTTGTTATACTATATAAGATACACTATATAAAATACAGTCTTAACCTAACTTTTTCCATATTATACTATATAAAATGGACTTTTTTTGTCCAATATGGCATCTTTTTCCATATTATACTATATAAAATTCACTTTTTTGTCCAATATGGCATCTTTTTCCATGATATACTATATAAAATGGACTTTTTTTGTCCAATATGGCGTCTTTTTCCATGTTATACTATATAAAATGCACTTTTTTGTCCAATATGGCGTATTTCCCTTGTTATACTATATAAAATACGATGGTCTTTCATATATGTACTATAATAAATACACTTTTAAACTTCGATTATTACCGTCGGCTACCTTCGTACACGTCGTCTGCTGGTCGGGCGCGCATGCGCGTTGTTACTCTGTGGATTATTTCATATATACACTATAACAAATGTAATATTCCATACACTATAATAAATGCAATGTGGCTGACGTGATCGCAGCGCCCCTAGCGGCAACGTCGATCGGAGCGGACCTGGCGGCATCAGCTGTGCGCGGGTGACGCATGCGCATGGACTTGCTACTCTGTGGCAATATACACCATAACAAAGCGCGCATGCGCGGGAACTTGCTACTCTACTCATATATACACTATAACAAATGCAATACTCTATGTGGCTGACATGATCGTAGCGCACCTAGCAGCGAAACATAAATATATATTAAACAAATTAGACAAAAAGCTATCAACCCTTCATAGTCCAGTGGTTAGCGTACCCGACTTCAGTGTTGGTCGTGTGTGAAGTGGTAGGGTCGTTCAGTGCTGTGTCGATCGGAACAACAAAGGACTCGAAGTCACAGTAAATGGTAAATGGGACTTTATGACATAGTGTGTAGTTTGTGAAGGACATGTGAGTCGGATGCGGAACCACTCGGACACAAGGTTGTTTTTTACTTCGATTGAATTGAACACAACTAAATGACTTAAATTTCATACATACACAATAACAAATGTCGATTGCAAATGCACACCTGGTTGCAACCTTATCGAGGTACGTATGGTGTTGACAACCTACAGGCTTAACTACTACTACAGCATGCACAAACATATTACGTAGATACTCACTCTGTATGGTCGGTAGACTGTTAGTACAAAGCCTCTGAAGGAACGTCAACCTCCTCTACCAGCTCAGAGGTCACTCTTTTGATTTTTAAGGGTAAACAAAGAGGCTCCCACAGGTCTAGACCATATACCCCTGTGGTACGGAGAAACAAACCCATGTAATAAGCCCCATCCATCGCTCATTACGTTGGTAGCCATCCTGCCACCTTTCCATATTGATTTTCTCTAGGTTTTTATAGTAAACCTCGTAGACCATGTAACTTGCGAACAAGATACACGGTATGAAAATCAATGGGATGCAGATTCTTTTCCTGTTTTCTTCAAATGCTTTGCAGCACCCGCAGTCGTGTACTCGATTTTCTGGTGTTTTGAAACACTTAAACATCTTGCAGCAATGCTCCATCTTTCTGAAACAATAACAACACACATAAGAAAACAACTCATAACAAAAGAACTTGTTACTTTGCTCTCAAGTTAACATACATACCTGGAAAACGTGTACAGCAGACGTGGATCCAACTTCTTTGATCAGTACCAAGTTGTCCGGTATTGATTCCCCCTCATGCAAAGTGTCGACGTATCTTCTAGGTAGAAACACCTTGATGTCCTCCTCCAAATGTGGATCAAACAGTATCGCAACGAGAGTATCACCATATTTCGTACTTATGCGTGTAATACTTTTGACTGGATACTGAATGTTGGATGACAAATCTCCAACCTTGACAGTAATATAATTCATCGGAGTAGCAGCGTTGAAACGTTCGACAAAAGATGCCATGATAGACTGATAAGAAAAGTGGAAATACGAGTCCTTTTATACTCTCAGTTGACCTTGAGAGTCATGGGGGAGTATTGTGCCTCCTACCCAGAAGGCCTATGCACTCCGTTTGTCCTTACATTCCCAGACAAGACTATGACCCAAGTTTCCACACCACCCAAGAGGTATAGGGTCATTGCACTCTGTGCATTGGCGCGTTTTTTATTATAGTGAGTTTCCCCAGTAGGCCTAGTCTCACTAGCCGTGAGAACGGCTGTTTATTGTAACTTGCCCCAACCATCGCAAGCTACGGTGGTAGCCACTCCATAACAAAATTGCTACCTCCCAGTATTATTTTTATACTTTTTTTGGATCCTCTATAAGTCTAGCCGCCACTTTACTTGGAGAAGCCTTTCAATGTGACGTACAGACTTACAAAGGGCTTTTATTTTTCTTGTTACTAAAATATCCATTACTCACACCCTGGACTTATGAGTTTTAAGTCAGCCATAGAGTGTTACACACATCCAAACTGTACAAGGGCCCGGGCTGCGACTCGAGGTCTTACGGGTTTTAATCCACCCTCAAGCTGCAGGACTGTCTCAGGTCTTACACGTTTTACGGCTGCCTTAGAGAACAGTCGGACATTTTTTATTAAATTTGGGCCGTCCCCACCTTGACAGTTCATGTCCTGGACTTACGGAGATTAGGCCAGCCATAGGACGCAAATTCACACAGACCTATGGATACGATAGTAACAATTTTTATCAAAATTTTCACAGTAAAATTACACACATTTAAAAGCAAGCATTTTTTTGTAGTAAAACTGAGCACTTACCAAGGCGCACTTGCCATCACTAGCATGTTGCGGTATACAACAAGGTAAAAACGTATACATGTCGGGAACTGTCCAAGACTCGTCGAGTTCATGAACATTCCCGTGAAATTTGGAAAGAAATAACTTTTTCTCCAACCCTTTGGTATAGACTATATCAAAAGGTTTTAGTAAGCTACGAACTAGTTTAAATTTAAAAGGTACACATCCCTCCTCCCAAAGTATTTTGTGAAAATTACGCTCACACCAATTGTTAGCTTTCCGAGCAGCACTATTCAACTTACTTTCAGGATAAGGAGACTTGAAAACTATATTTACATTTACAAAAGGACCCACAACGACAAATTCTTTAACGATAAATCTATTCCGATTGTCTTTGAACCCATGAAACTCCACCACAGCCGGTGTCGACATGACTACTGTGGGTTTTGTCTTGACGGCTCCATCCTCTCAACTGAATAAATTAATTTAGTTTGATTATTATATATTATCCCCCCTCCCCCTTTTATTACATAACCGTTCTTACTGTACTTGTTAAAAGATTGTACATTAAATGTGCATCGTGAATTATTAAACAGTAAGCTGTAGTCTTGTCCGGTACATTATTTTTAAATTCAAATTCGATGCGTACATCGATGGGTCCAGACTTGATTGAATCATTCTGCTTGGAGCAGTCAATTACAAAGATTGGACATTTCGATTTAAAAGTATCCAAATCCATGATGGGTGAATTGGAAACACCGTAGTATGAAGACTGAAATTTGGCGTACATTTCATAGAATAAACTCCAATCACCTCGGATATTGTCGTAGGGATAGTAACTTGAATTGAGGTATAACTTGATATCCATTAAATCACAATGGTCAAAACCTGACATGTTCTTTTTTATGTTATTTTTCCTATCAGTTTGAAACGCTAGTATCACATAGCGGGGTTTCTCTATCTGCGATGACGTTTTTACAGTCCAATTATGTCTCTTTGTTTGTGGGAGCGTGGGATATTCGTGACACTCCCACGACCTAAAGGGAAGATGAATCGGTGTGTCTTTATCGACGAGTCTTAAAAGTTTTTCTTTGTAACTATCGGAAACAGTCAAGTGTGGCACACGCCAGTACAAGTCGGTTATTTCCAGAGTGTGTGATAGCGCATCCTCTGATAACATCACATCCGTGTTGTTGGCTGACCGCAGCAGAATCAATTCTTGTTTTATATTTACAATAATTTTCCTGTAATCTTCCATGAAACCAAAGAGTAATTTTAATGGAACGGCAAAAGTAAACTCAGTTGTATTTTTTGATGACTCTGGACCGAACCAACAAGCATTTTCCAATGCATTTGTTTCATTCTGTCTAAGTGACAGTAAACTTTTAATAGTTGATACAACACCCAAGTTTTTAGTACGGTCCACTGTTATACCAGAAATTTCGTATCTAATATCTTCAAACAAGTACGCCATAGCGTTATTAATCAGAGACACGTCTGCGACTACACCGCCAACCTTTTTGGCTGTAATTTTACCAGAAATATGCAGAGAACTTTCAAACGGGGCAGTAATAATGTCCTGTTGACTGACGGCGATACGTATTTCATCATTGTTTTTGAAAGTTGAAGAGGCGTACGGTTTGTGTGTGTGATACTCACAGCTTGTAATAACATCGCTGTATTCGACTTCTCCCTCAATTTCCAACATCTTTTACTTTTATTTTAAATCCTAAGGATCTTAAAAGCTTTCTATTGCTCGATGTTAACACCTGGAGTGTTTTAGGTCTAATGACCTGTTTCGGCACAGTTGTTTCCCTAAATACTAATCCCATTGCTTCGTCTTAAGTGTAAGCGTAACGAAATTGTTTCGTTTCTAAAGTTTATCAACTTCCCTTGTTGATCTCTCAACTCACAAGTAATGTAATTCAAAGCTTGCACACTCACAGGTAAATATATCACGTTATGAGGTGTTTCAATTATTTTGTAGCCAGGTGGAACTGACGGATAAAATTCGTGTATTATATGGCTTTCCTGACCGTTCTGATACGAGCCTCTTGTCACGTTACATGTAACTCGAACGACATTTACTGAGTTAATGTTAACTTCATTCTCAGACATGTGAGTTTTATTGGCTTCGTATACAGTTTTATTAAAACCGAGCAAGGTAGCCAGGCTGTTTCCTGTTTCAAAGTGAATGGGCTCGCTACAATTAATTTCGACTTTCAAAGTACTATTGTTTGGTTTTAAACTGAATTTTACACCAGTTTTTATGTTATTGTTAATGTAATTCTCTAAATCGCTAATCTCGTAGGAGCCAGTCGGAATTTTCATTACAGTGTCCCCGTAGTGGAATGTGTCGTTCACATTTTCTTCTACATTCGGTATTGAGTTGTACGTTGTGAGATCGATCAAACCAATTTCCCAATCACCTGTCGATAAATCGATCGAAGGAAATATGTCACAACTTAACGTTGAACTCTGTCCACTAAGGCAAAACATTATCAACGAGGAACTCTAAACACAAGTGCCCGCAAAGTACTGAGTCAAAATCCTGTTGTCTTTCTTTGTTATACTTTATATTAACACTGGGACCCCAATACATAATCAATTCCATAGGAGGACGCAAGTTACCAAAACTGTCATAGTACAAAACCTCGTTACCTAGCTTTTTATAACAAACCCAATGTGTTCCTTCCCCCTGTATACTGTCCAAATTAATAATTGCGCTTTCGTTCAATCTAGGTTTATTCGGAAGTGTGTCCCTCATGTAAACACCTCGAAAGTGTGGAATGTTTAATTTTTTAGCGTAGGTAACAAGTTCGTGGTTTGATAGGGCGTGTCCGGGAACGTAGACTAATTTGAAGTTTTTTTTTTCTTCTTACAAGTGCATTTCTTTTTGTTTTTAGGCGCATTCTTAACACCTCGACCTACCCAGGGTCTTAGATACAACCCCTCACCCTTCTTTCTCTTATGAGAACCACCCAACTTTGCTTTCGCCTTCATGGCTGTTGTAACTACCCAAGCTGCGGCTTTCTCACCCACAGACGAATCTGATGCCTTAAACCTTTGCCAAGCTCGTTCGGCCAAGTCTCTATCAGCTTGCGCTCTCCGCGCTGTGTCTGAATACTGTGAGTAGGCTATGTCGTGGGCTTTGCAGGCTTCGTCCAGACCGTTTATTCCCTGATCACCACGAGCTAATCTCTTCTTTAACTTGGTGCCACCTCCACAGTAACTGTATCCTGGCAGGTGAAGTTCCACTGGTAGTAGATCAATACCCCTGTTTAAGGCTGTTCCAGCTAAACTTCCAATTCCTTCGAGTGCACTAGATACAAGTCCTCTTCCACGACGTGACGATTTCTTCTTCATTATATGTGTCTCTTACGAAGGTTAGTTGAAGAATGAAGGGACTTAGCTATATTTCACTTTATATTACCCCTCACCTTGTTCACCGAAAATT
This sequence comes from Stictocephala bisonia, assembly GCA_035578905.1. NCBI lineage: Eukaryota > Metazoa > Arthropoda > Insecta > Hemiptera > Membracidae > Stictocephala > Stictocephala bisonia. The sequence goes on from JAQJVL010008447.1 coordinate 8,785, forward strand.
TCAGTCCAGTTTATGTAGTTATCGGCAGTCAGTGTTTCTGTACTCCGCCCTTTAGCACCATGAATATGGGAAAAAAGTACTTGACCGAATTTTCTAAGTTGTTTTTCAGATTTAACGCTGTTTTCATAAATCCGCCCCTCCAGTGCACTAACCGTATCTTTAAGTGATGTCAGCACTGAACTTATAGTTGTTGTTTGTTGACCTAGTATTTCCAAAATATGCGATTTTGCTTCGGTTAACACTTTTAGGTTTACAGCCTCGTCCATTTCTTTCGCATCTCTAACAGATTTAATTCCCATATTATCAAAGTCCCAGTTGTCCTTGTGTTTCTTTGGACAGTTTGCCAGTAGATATGACTTGGTTACAGCATCTTGATTATCATGTGGGTCAGCTACAGAAACTAAACGTCGCTTTTCAAAACTCCAATAACTACTAGTTTTAACAGGAACGACAGCATCTACGTAACGTTTGGTCGCCGCATGATTCGGACCTGTAGGGTCTTTTACCCTTGTTATAAGCCTATCTCCTACGTTGACTGTTTTTTGTTGGTACAGTTCACATTGTTCACCTATAGTTCTCAAATTCACCGCATCCCCGAGCTCCTTTGGTGATGCTAAATTTTCTATTCTTTTGTTACGTGCAGAATAGCTGTTTTGTAAGTTTGGCATTGTGTTAGCCTCAAAGTATGTTCTCGTAACAACATCGTTGTCTGCCACGGGCACACCGACGTTAACCATTCGTTTATTTTCAATATCATAGTTTCCTTCGGGTGTTAGTTTAAAACCTTCGCCTGGTGGTCCTTTGCCACTTACATTACCCTCTGAGGGCAAGACACGTCCAAACTTGTCCACAGACATAATCTAACTGATGAAAATATACGTATGAAAATACTTTTTATACACAAACTAAGTATCCATGTTTACTAGTCGAATCTCAACTGACTAATGATTTGTAACGGCTATTACCAGCTCCTGATATAATTTTAGCTTCTTTTAATTCTTCGATTATGTTTTGAATTTCGTTCCTATGGTTAGCATTTCCGGCCTCTGTCGAAGCTATAATAAGTTTTAATCTATCACATAATTCGTTTGGATTGTCCCAATAGGAAATGTCACGTGATCTAAAGTCTTTTAGCCCTTTACCATACATTTGTTTGGGGAATAATACGGAAATTATGTTTTTATATTTTATGGACTTTGTCGGTTGGTTAATGAGATTATGAGGTAAATAACCTTTTCTATGCGCATTCGTTTTTATCATTACATCTTTATAAGCGTCCAAATCATCTTGTGTGTATACCTTTTCATCAGGTTGTCTTTTAAATAATAATTCGTAAAGGCCTTCGGTTCCTCTGTATTGTACATTGTTCAAGTGGATGTTTCCTTCGTTGTCAAATGTAAGCAGTTGATTACCCACCATTAATTTATCACCGTCTATATGTGGTCCGTATATGTTGTCCATTTTATTCTTAACACCGGCTTCGTCTTTTAAAAGTTTTAACATGTATTTTTGTGTTATGGGTGCGTTAAATGTCTCTAAAACGTACTGTGACGCCTCGTGAAACTTTGCGGGACTTTGTATCAATTGGCTAACTGAGGGTGGAGGGGGAGACGATGTTTCAAACACTTGTGTGTCTTGAATAAACGATGGTCCTTTAGGCGTTGACATATAGTCTGGCTTAAAATTATCCTGCTCGTCTACACTGAGGTCCATAGGCTCCTCCTTTGGTTCATTTTTTATATCTGCTTTGTTTCTAAGTTCAGTTAAAATTGGTTTGTACTGTTTTTCTAATGTTTGTTCGGTATACATGTTACCCAACTTGAAAGCACGATACTTGCGGCGGACAGCATCTTGCAGCTGTATAATTCTTCTCGTAAGAGTTTGATGTTTACTGTTTTGCGACATGTTACAAAGAGTTTGTTCTAGTTGTGGACCACACAGAGGCTTGTCACTAACTGTTGTTGAAAATTAAAGTAGGTCGTATTTATATTACGAGACTAGAAACTTGTCAAAGCTAACTCTGTATCTCCCTTTATCCAATTCACAGTCCTTACTAATACAGAAAAAACTGTACTTATCTTTCCAAGCTAAAGCGCACATTTCTCGAAACTTTTCAAAAGTCATGTCCGTATTTACATGATCATTGTAAACATGTTTGAGATTTGTTTCGTCCTGTTTGAATAAAATAATCAAGTTTGTATTATCTCTCACCAACTGTTTGGGTATCCTACTATAGGTTTGTCCTATATAAAAGGAATCAATGTTATTATGTCGACCCATGGTAAAGTAGTTGCGTATATTATCGTGTTTTTCACATGCAATGTCGTCAAAAATCATAATAGAATTGTTTTTAGCTTCTTTAGGTGGTATGACTTTAGTGTTTTCATCAAATACAAAGTATCCAATTTCCTCGGGTAAAACACTTTTTAAAAATTGATACTTGGGTTGATATAGGGACTTTGAGAAAATGTAAACATTTTCGAACCTTAATCCGTTTGGATCGAACAACATGTTGAAAACAACGTTCGTTTTACCACAATTACTAGGTCCAGCCACTATACACCTTATAGTGGATGGAAATAATGGTCCATGTTTAATGTCACTACCTGTGCGTATAGTGTACATGTCAAAGTTTTCGACAGGTAGCTTTGTGTCCTGTTCAATAACACGCATTGTTGAGCTATGAATGAAAGTGTAAGGGAAGCCTTTATTTATACCAAGTCTTTCTTGTTCACCCAAGTATTGTGTTTACCGTCGTATCCTGCCCATTTAACTAATACTTTGTTTCCTTTTTTTCTAAGTACTTTTTCAACCAGGTATACATCATCTGTTTTGGATTTTTGTAGCTCTTTTTCGTAGAAACTTCCTTTGATGACGTCACCAGTATGGTCTTTGAGGAGGTAGGTTGTAGGAATAGTAGTTTGGACTTTGTACACAGTAAATATCTCGTTAGTCCAGTTGGGTAGGTATCCTTTGTCAAAGACTTTTTTATACTTACTTATCCTCACCTTGTCGCCTACTTTAAAACGGACCTTTTTATCCACTTTCTTGTATTTTTGTCTATTTGTATTAATGTTTTTTCTGACAATGTTTTCGTTTCTTTTGTTCACATGACTTGGAGCCATGCCAATAGTTTTGTGTATTCTTGTGTTGTATTCTTCCAACAAAGAAGGTAGTATCTTAACCCATTGATACTTACCTTGCTCCGTGAACTTTCGCCACATTAATGCTTTGAGACTGCGGTTGAACCGCTCTACGATGGACGCCTTCTTATCACTGTAGCTCGAATAATGGTTTATACCATATGTTTTCATTAGCTTTGTGAATCCTACGTTGTAGAATTCTTTACCCGCATCTGTTTGTAAATGTTTCATTTTATTGGACTTTAATACGGGTGTTATGGCTTTAACGATTTCCTGTCCAGACTTGTCCTTGACTGGTATTGCGTAAGCGTATTTGGTAAAGCAGTTGATTACTGTGAGAATGTACTTGTAGCCCTTGTTAAACTTTGAGTATGGTATCATTTCGACCAAGTCAGCTTGGAACAAGTCTTGTATTCCCTTAACTTCTACAGGTCTAGTAGGGAATTTTTTTCTAACTGGAGCATGTAGCTCCCTTGCTATCTGCTCTCTTACACTCATAGTGGAAGAATGGAAGGGTTTAGGTAAAGTTTAACAATTTATTTGGATTTTTTTGGTGTATGGAGCCCCATCCTCGCTCCATACGGTGGCAGTCGACCATAAAAATAATAGAAATAAAGTTTACTGCCTCCCTGCCAATTGTAAAGCCTTACCTAACGAGCAACACACATTCGCTTTTGGATACAGGTTTTTACGCCCCAGAGCCACATTCGCTTTTGGATACGGGTTTTTACACCCCAGAGCCACATTCATACAGTTGTTCGAAAGGTACAGGCACTGTTAGTTGCAAAATTCAGCTAATTATTTCCACAAACATCTCTACCAGCAAATTGAATTAAAGGTAGGCCATTAACAAACCTACAGTTCGGAGAGTATTTTTTATGCTCATCAAATGGAACATCACCCTCTTCCCAACATCCAATATCTATACCACATGAGAAACAGCGAACTGCATCGCTATAATTTAAATAATAAAAGCCAGCTTTTACCATTACATGTGGGTTGAGGAATGGGACTGGCCAATTTAGAAAAGTGTCCAGCCTCACGTTTTTAAAGTGATACTGTGGTGGACCGTCTTTTTTAGAAAGGTAAATTTGTATCAAGTATTGTTGAATTGATTTTGGAAGGTTTAATTGTTTAATTTCGAAAAGGTTGTTAAAGGTTTTACAAAGTTCCACTGCAGCGAGAGAGGCAAGTGAACCGATTGACGCCATTAGTGCGAGTGATAAGAAAGGAAGGAGGTAAGGGAGTGGTGGACAGTCATGAGGTAATGGAAGCAGATGTGATAACAGATGACCTTTGAGGTCAGTGTTACATTAATCAGCACAACATGGACGCTCCATGTGCATATCAACCACATGTTAACCCTAGAGGTCAAGTTTAGTGATAACAACCATAAAGCCCGGCCATATTGCGTTTGTTATGGTGTATATTGCCACAGAGTAGCAAGTCCATGCGCATGCGTCACCCGCGCACAGCTGATGCCGCCAGGTCCGCTCCGATCGACGTTGCCGCTAGGGGCGCTGCGATCACGTCAGCCACATTGCATTTATTATAGTGTATGGAATATTACATTTGTTATAGTGTATATATGAAATAATCCACAGAGTAACAACGCGCATGCGCGCCCGACCAGCAGACGACGTGTACGAAGGTAGCCGACGGTAATAATCGAAGTTTAAAAGTGTATTTATTATAGTACATATATGAAAGACCATCGTATTTTATATAGTATAACAAGGGAAATACGCCATATTGGACAAAAAAGTGCATTTTATATAGTATAACATGGAAAAAGACGCCATATTGGACAAAAAAAGTGCATTTTATATAGTATATCATGGAAAAAGACGCCATATTGGACAAAAAAAGTGCATTTTATATAGTATAACATGGAAAAAGTTAGGTTAAGACTGTATTTTATATAGTGTATCTTATATAGTATAACAAGGTTAACAGTGAATTTTATATAGTATAACATGGAAAAAGTTAGGTTAACAATGAATTTTATATAGTATAACAAGGTTAACAGTGTATTTCATATAGTATGATGTGGGAATTTGGAGGGAAATTTGGGAATTTGAGGGAAATTTGGGAATTTGAGGGAAATTTGAGGTTAGGAAATTTGGCGGGAAATTTGAGGTTAGGAAAAGTGAGGTTAGAAAATTTGGCGGGAAATGGGCGCCGCCATCTTGGATCCGGCCGCCATCTTGGATCCGGTTCCGGCCGCCATCTTGGATCCGGTCACGTGACCGCCGCCATCTTGAAAGTCCAAAGGTCAAAGTGGGTCTGTTTCCTGGGCTTTTTATCTACTACCACGTGCGATCTTCACGGCGATTTTAACCGTTCGGTGTTCTTTTACCGGTTCGGCAATTTTTCTTGGTTCGCTTGTGAGTGAGAGGGTGTATGCCGGTCGTGCCATGTTGTGGTCACTTTTGGGATTTAAACCTCCAGGACAGCTACGTAAGTAATTTTTACAAGTTTTCTTTAGTTAGGTTTTTCAGTAGGGTTTTAGTAGTTAGGGTAAGATCCACCAAGCATGCGCGGTTAAACTTGTTTCTGATTTGAAGTCACTCTTCTAGTGACAAAGTCTTAGAGTGTTTTGATTTTCTTGGTTTTGCTTTTAAATTTTGTAAGTAAAAAGGAAAATGTTTCAAGTCACTAAAAGCTGGTTATTTCTTTTGGTTCCAGATCTCCCGGAGGCAATTTGCAATTTAAACAATTTTAAAGCAATTTTGAATTTGAAGAAATTTTAATTTTAAACAAAGTTATTACAATTTGGAATTTTGAAGTTTTTTTTTATTTAAAAGTGTAAAGGAATTTATTAAAAAAGTCAAATAAATAAAAAAGGTTCTGGTCTGAAGATATTTAATTTATTATTTTGGAAGAGTTGTTTTAATTTATTTATGTTCCATTGAGTCAATAAAAGGAGAGATTTTTTATTTTCGTTTTTATTATTATTTGTAGAAGAAACCAAAATTTATGTTTTGAAGTAATTTATAAGAAGATAAATAAAGAACATTTTTTTATCATTGAAGAAGTTTCATTTTAATCTCTCATTTAAGTTGTTCAACATATCAAAAATAAATAGTAGCTATAATAAGGCTACACATTTAAACAGCTGTTATTTTTCGATTGATTATCTCTCTCCATATTATTCATATGGCCGAAAACCGTACTTGAGGATTTCTCATAGCCGTCAGGGTGACTTATTGCACAACTACGGGCAAAGGTAAATTTTATGACTCCTCAACCGTTTAAGTTGGTCAAGAAATAAGGGAGGAGTTGCGTTGACAAAAACGGCTAAAAGACCAGCACATATTATAAAATAAGATCTCTGCCGAACTTGTTAGAACAAGTAAAATGGCGTGAAATAAAAAAAAAACATAATACATTGTAATTGTACAGTTTTAAATTACAGTAGTTGAAACCTAACAGTGTGGTGCTGGAGGAGTCGAGTTTTCATGAAAAATACCACAATTCTTTGTACTTTGGCCATCCAGCCATGAATTAAGAATTTCCATTGGTCCGTACAGGCCTATATCATACAGAAATAGGCAAAAGTAAATATAATAATAATATATCTTTTAAAAATAGTCGAAGGTTACGTCATTTTACTAAGTTATTAAATAAGCACAAAAATAAGTAGTCGGTGAATTATAGACAATATATTAAATAAACACTATTGAAGCATTGTAGTAATAAATCCTAGGTACTGAATTCAGTTTTATTAATCGGGTAGAAATTTCGCAATTATACATTTATATTCTTCTATATATTCTTTATCATTTGCTTAAATTGAAGTCTATATGAAAATTGTGTTTAATTAGTAATTACATAACTTTGCTTAGGCCTAAGGTATACTCCGATTTAAGAAGTTCTTGGGGGAGGTTTTTGAAGTGTCGGAGTTTTGATTAGAGGAGTATCAGGTTATCGAGAGGTATATTGTGGAGGGGGGAAGGGGTATTGGTCGTAAGAATTGAGTGATATTTCATTAGGCTATACAAAATCATCAAAAGGTCAAGATTTAAGATTTATTTGGAAAGTGGCAGTATACACTTATGTATTTTTAAATAAAATAGATACTTACATATAATATAAAGAAAAGGGTAATATAATTTTAGAATTGAAACTAACTGTTTGAAAATGAAACGAATGTATTATCTTAAATTTCTTGATTTTTTTAAGTTTACCAGGTCAAAAATGAATTTAAGGAAAGGCGAAATTTATCAGCGGTTCATCTTATTAGTGAGCCTGAAATAAAAAAACGGCCACGTACTGAGGTCTACAATATTGTAGGCTGCAGTCGTAATTAATATAATAATCAAGGGCTACACCAAGACTGAACGAAAGGAGAATACTGTTAAATTGGCTGGTAATTTAGTTGGAATCACTTTCTTAGGTTCCTTCGATCTTAATCAGAGTCGTAACAAATTTATGATCGGCACCTAAAGACCTACGTCTAATCTTTAACTCTCCAACTGCCAAAATTGTAATTTCAAACGATCATGCGTTTTAGGTCGCACGAGGCAATCATCACAAATAACAACTGTTGCCATTTAGAGGGTCAACGAATTGCACTTCATTTGGAAAAGTAGTAACAAAGAGTACATTGACTCATCTCACTCTATAGTGACTCTATGCAGACACTTTAATAACGTTGCGATTCTTTATAATTTGTTGTATTAGTTATTATTGTCCTATTTAACTTTTATAAATTTTTTTATTATTATGTATATAAAGTAGTAGATGTACTTATTTTCACTTACTTATACAATTATGTACATTCACAGATATACAGGAAACAGAGGTCGCATCCAATAGTGCGCTAAATGTGTGTCGACTGATGTGTCACGTAATTATTTCTCCAGTTTGCCGTGCGATGACAGGACCAGGATCTTGTCAATTTCCCCTTTATTACCCCCAAATCCTCAAGGATAAATGTTGTACTTCTTACTACAGATGTATAAAGATGTACTACATCAGTTGTAATCTACTTTTAACTGCCATCGAGGCTTTTTTTGCGGCCATAAGAAAGCAAACTTTGTAACTTATTCTCTATACGGCAATCAGCACGTATCGAATTGTGATGAATATTTATGCGAAAATATATGTTGATTTATGTGTTATATTGCAAGCCAACCATATATAGGGAATTTAATAGGGAATTTATGCACATGGCATTATCCTTAGTTCTTAATTACTGTCGCGACCCTGGCCCTTCGCACGTGTCTCATTGTTAGATAACATCCTTGTGATAAACAATATGTAATTGTAAATTACCTCTGTCATACTTCACAGAGATGACGTTAACATTAATCCACTTCTCAGAGGTACTCAAGGCCGGGACTAAATGGTGCAGTTAGTATCGGTGTAAAAGGACTAAAGGGTGCAGTTAGTACCGGTGTAAAAGGACTAAAGGGTGCAGTTAGTACCGGTGTAAAAGGTATTAACTAAGGTCTTACTTCTCTCCTTGAAGGATAAACATAGTCAGGACCATGGATGGCTTTGCGTGAAAATAAAACAAAGAAAATTGCGGAGAGTTTTCCTTCTGTTGAGTTTGGTCCAATTGATTTAAAATTACATGCTTGGTTCGATTGAGGGTGTTCGCCCGACCGGCTCAGCTCGGCGCTGGATGGAGTTTAGTTCAACGTTTCGCCGCCACTGTCGCCACGAGTAACAAGGTGAATCACTTGTTGTTGGTATGGGAGAGTAACAGCACTATTTCTGCGTTTCGCGAGCACAACCGGGAATAACTCCCTAATTTATTGTAAACTTTATCAATACAGATTTTATGTATAATTAATCTACTTTTTCGGCCAAAGATAATTGTACTAATTTCAATTCGAAATTCGTACAGACGTCATTTATCAAATAATAATTAGTTTACACTTTAAAAAAATATATTAGACAAACTTAGTGTAAATAATAATCCTTTACCAATCTGTGATGAAAAAGTAAGAACTTCATAGACTGGTCGACTGATCAAGAAACCGTCAAGATACAAATAAGAATAATATATTTTCAGTGTATAAGTTTTGTTAAAAATTGGTGTGAGGATGTTGGGTTTGGTTCAAATTATTTAAATGTATAAAAACATATGCTTTGGTCAGAGATTTTGGATGGAAAATTTATTGTTGACAATTTTTTTATTCATGAGAAAAGTCTAGTATTACAATAGCCACGGGATATCATAAGCTGTGGCTGACGTCACAATCAGGATGGGGGAAGGGGATCTCTACCAATAAACACCGTTTAGCGTGCTACTAGCATTGCTGTAAACATCAACTCACCACGCCCACAAGTTACCTCTTTTACAACACAACTCCCATCAGTTACTCACTGACATTTATTTATAATCATATTATTTGGTTCTATAATGTGTTATCATGTAATTATAGGCCATTATTGTCTTTGTCAAATCTCTAGCGAGAAAAATAAAATAAAATCATATGGAATACCAAATAATTAAACATTGGTGAATATTTATAATGTAGGTTATGTTACTAAAAAAGTACTTTAATGTACAATTTTGATTTTATGCAGTCCGAAATTATTTAATTTTAGTTTTTTAATGAGCATAATACGTGTTGGTACATATACAGTATAAGTAAACGTCACAGAACACAAATTTATTACAATATAAGTACAAAATGCACAAATATTATGGTGATCGATTTCGGTGAACCACGCTCACCTTCCTCAGACCAGAGGGATTCATAAAAAAACTTTTTTTGTTTTTTGTGAATCCCTCTGGTCTGAGGAAGGTGAGCGTGGTTCACCGAAATCGATCACCATAATATTTGTGCATTTTGTACTTGTATTGTAATATAATAATTGTGCATTTTGTGCTTATATTGTAATAAATTTGTGTTGTGTGACGTTTACTTCTACTGTATATTTAATTTTATAATAAGAAATACATAATCCTGAATAACTTTATGAACAATATTAAATTGACTCTTTACATATAATGAGCTGTTTTAATTAAATTAACATTTAAATTATAACATCTGTTGCTAAGTTATTAAATATATAACAACTAATAATATAAACAAAATTGCACTATTATTTTGCAATAACAAACGCTTTCAACACAAAAAGAAGGCAGCAACACTCCACTCTCCAATCAGCTGATCAGCAGCGGTAGTCAATGTGGAATTTTAATGTGGAAGTTTAATTTCTGTAATCTGTTTCTATCTCCTTTTTTCTTCTTCTTGTTTATGTTTTTTTCAAACGACTACCTGAATCCCGTCCCCTGGGAAAAAGGGGTTTCTTGCCTTGACTATGAGTGTTGCACGTCTGCTTATTTCTACGATACTAACTTATTTGTTATGTGTAAGTGTTTGGGGTTTGAGAGGACCAAAAATGTTCACTAAATGATCCGGGTAGAGAATGTTTAATGTTTCTGTATCAAATATCAGTCTGTAACTTTCTACCGGTGAAAAGAATGTCATTGAGAGAGTAACCGGAACTGGTGTTGCTACTGGCGTCAAACACAGTCCTAAGTTTTGTTGTACTGCTAGAGTCTTTCAACACACCATGATGAGGGAGATAATAGTGAGGGGTGTCCTCAACATGATCTATTTTGATCATATGACCGAGAGCTCGATATTCAGAAATGAAAGAGCGGTAAAGCTGAGCAAACTGAGGTTGTGCGTTAAATTTTTGTTCAAGAGACAGTAAACGCTTTTCAGCAGTACCCCGAGAGAGGCCAAGAGCAGAGGGATCCGTTCTGAACGGAAGTCGCACGACATAGCGACCAGTTGAGTCACGAGTATGAGTCTTTACAAGGGGTTAAAATACCCTTTT
>JAQJVL010008448.1:0-19737 GCA_035578905.1 Stictocephala bisonia
ATTTTTTATATACAATTTAGCATTTGCCACTAAACACGTTGAGAGCTTGGAAACTGTTACATTGAAGCTGATCCCTTCAATAGACATGCATATTATATGACTGATTGGGTGAACTTTTACAAAATGCTTAGTAAAAGTTCACCCAATCAGTCATATAATATGCATGTCTATTGAAGGGATCAGCTTCAATGTAACAGTTTCCAAGCTCTCAACGTGTTTAGTGGCAAATGCTAAATCGTATATAACAAGTACTTAATCAACGTATGTGTCTAGGTGGGCAAGAGGGTTAACACCATTGTATGTGTATACTGTAGTTGAAATTAGCTAAAGCTATTTTGGTTTTCAATTAAAGATATATTCAGGTATAATTTATTTTAATGCATGGATTAAAATTTAATCATACAAAAAGTATATACATATATATATTTATATTGGTCGACGGGCCCCAACTTCAATTTAACATCTTTCCAAGCACTTCAGCCTCAAAGTCTGTTGAAGGGACTCAGCTTCAATGTAACCCTTGTCAAGAACCTCCACTGCATAGTGGGCTGATCAATCATACAATATTTGTATCCTGGTTGAAGAGACTCAGCTTCAAAAAACAAAAATTGGTCTCTTGAGCCCTAGTCACCTAACTTGTAACAAATATCTAGTCACCTCTCTAGGGCTAGTAAAAATAAAAAAATAGAAACTTAAAACTATGTTAATTTTGCCCTAGAGTTACAATCTTTACTCTTTTGTTTATCAAAAAGCAATGTCATAAGCAAAATTTATAGTTTCATTATAACCAATATGACAGGCTTATTGGCCCTTATCTTTTTAGCTCGCCCTTATTTTGTTTGCTTATTGATATATATTTAAATCTTAAACACCTCCGTACCAGTATTACTTTTCTGCAATAATGTTTTGCTATCTTGTTTTACCAATTTAGTATGACCGGAACTTTTATAACCTCTAAACAATAAATCAACTTAATTTTAGTTTTATGACCAATGAAGTAAGACACTCAAGTACAAAAATGATGGTCTTTAAATATGTTGTTAGCTTAGATAGAAGACACTAGACCAGGACTCAATTGTAATAGGAGAGAAAAAAATCAGCAAAGCTATTTTGAAAATCTACTTCCTTAACCTTTAAGTACCTGAAGTTGTCAGTGGTACTTAAAGGTTTTGTTGTCTTTTTGATATATTATTGTGTTTTATTTTAGTGGATTCCTCTTCCTTAACTAGCATATGAAATCATTAATCAGCTGTATTTTTAGTTGCCCTCTCTTTTTTTTAAGAATTCAGTTTGTTATTGAAACATTTACAGCTTTGAACCTAAGATAGTGGTACGTTTTTTTCTTTTTGAATTTTTTCCCTACCTGTTATAACTAATGCAACCTAAAAGGAATTTACAATATAATTAATGTATAGGATAGTATACAAATTACAATCACAGAAAAATAAGAGATTTTTTCTTTCTTTTGCAGATTTTTGTTGTCTTAGATCTTCTCCAAAAGTTACTTTTACTACCAGTATTTGATGATTCATTGTTTTGTATGCTTAATATGTGTAAGTGATTGGAATCTACAGCATTTTAAATGTATGTGATTCATACATTTTTAAATACATCAGAACTGAATTTCAATAATGTTAAATAAATTATTTAGATCAACTATTATTTCATGTAAATCAGTAGTAGTGATATGAAGACTTAATTTAAGAATTCAAAGATTTAAAAAATGTGGAATGTTCATTTGTATTAAAGTTTGTGTATCATAAGTCAAAGGCGTGGCTATAGGTAAGGGGCCATAGTGATGGCTTTATGCACAGCAGACTTGGGTTCATTTTCTGTGTGGCCACGAGGTTTTTACTATATAGTCTCTTCTTGTTTTGCAAGTCAAGGTTCAGTGAGCCTGCAATACATAAATGGACTCATCTGTTCAGGTGATAGGAGCCCTGTCTTCATTGGACATCCCTCCCCTCAATATTATTTTATCATGAATGAATCGTAATGTTTATTTGTCATGAATGTAGAAAGTATTTCAGAAACAGTACATGATATAGTAAGATTGCATTGCTTAGGTTAATGGTTCAGAACAATGAATGGCCTAAAAATATGAAGTATACAAGTTGTGATGACTACAAGGAAGACAATCCACCAAGGCGGGAAAATCTAGACCTGAGAAGACATTTTAATGAAGTAAGCATGTTTTCCTACTAGACATTCTATAAGTGTATTTAATCCATCTAAAATTTCTTTATTATTAAATTAAGGTGTTCTATATAATCTAGCCAATATAAAACTAAAACTTCTACAGTGAATTGATCTAAACAGCATTGAAATAATTTATCCTGAAGCAGTTCAATAATAGTACTTTGCCGGCGTAGTGGCTCAGTGGCTAAGGCTTCGGACTGCAGAGGGCAAGATCCAATGTTCGAATCCCCACTGAGCCAACGGTTGGTACTTCACTCGTTGAATAAAGCTTACGCACAGGTTTGTAGCCCATGTGAACTGGGGAGTGAAGTTAAAAAAAGTACATAAAATCAGCTGCTTCCTCTCTAAACTATTTTTCGATGGTATTACCTCCGGAAGTAGTAGTTAGAGAATATTGTGAGAATAAAGTATAATTTTCTATATTCAAGATAGAACATTCAAGAGGCGTTCAAGATTGACTTTGGATATATTGTGTTCTGTTAAAATAATTATTTCAGGATCAAGTCGGATAAAGTAATTTCTAAAGATTCAACTCGTGAATTTAAATTCCTATATTCTGACGAAAAGTGTTTGTGTTTTTCATTTTTGTATTTAATTTATTTAGGTTGGGTTCAGGTTATGATAAGCTGCAGAGTTTTAAGGCACAGACAGCCTCTGGTCCTAGAGTACTGCTTTGATTTGAAATGTTTACATTTCCATTGGCTGTGGAGTCAACATTTTTTACAACGGTTAAAGGAAAAGTCATTATTTAAAGCAGCTTTTGACAAATTTGAAAAATGTGGAAAGTCATTCATTGAGGCTGCTACTAAAGAAATGTCACTTTCCTGAAGCATTTGAAAAGAACACTTTAAACCCCTCTTCATAGAATGGGAAATCCAGACAGTGATTAATTTATATACGTATATGACCTTTTAAATTATATTTTGAAAAACCAAAATTATTTAAATTTCAAAAATCATGATATACTTTTTTTGATATCATGATAGGATGATATTTATGATAATACTTGAAATAAATCAATGCCAGATTAGAACCTCACATTAAAACATCTAGTAGTTATATACATGTATCAGCAAAAGTATATAACGTTTTAGAAAGATTTATTAATGCTTATTCTTTTAAATATTTAGTATATTGGAGAGATAGGATATCAGCAAACTTACCTTAAAAGACAAGTTCACTAACACCAGAGTAGTAGTAACAAATATAAAATAAACACAATCTCACAAATTTTCAATACCACTGGCATTTTCTTCAGGTGAGTAGAGAGGGGGAGAGAGAGAGAGAATGTATTGTATCCCCTCTCTCTCTCTCTTTACTCACCTGAAGAAATGCCAGTGGTATTGAAAATTTGTGAGATTGTGTTTATTTTATATTTGTTACTACTACTCTGGTGTTAGTGAACTTGTCTTTTAAGGTAAGTTTGCTGATGTCCTATCTCTCCAATATACTAATTCCTGGCCTAGTGCCCTTTAACCTAACCTAAAATCTTTAAAATATTTAACAAACAAATGCTATAAGTGGTTATTGTGTCACTCTTTCAATACTCTGGATGATTTTTTTAATTTAAAAAATATTCAGTTAATGAAAATATTCTATATGAGATAAATGGTAATAACATTAAGATGAGCAAACAGACAAACAGGTGTAACAGTTCTAAAAACAGAGGACATTTGTCACAAACATTAAAGTTAGTGAGGAAAATAGGAAAAATAAAATGTTTATATGTTTAAATAAACAATGTTTTAAAAACTGATAAGAGTAAAATAATCATCTTCAGTGGTTGGCCACTTGTCTCCTCATTCAAAATGTTTCATATAAGTTAATGCTTTTCCAATTGCTGAAGGGTACTCGGAGTTATGAAGGGCAGCGGTCGGCATGACAACTGTTTGGCCACCTATTGCTGATCGGGCAACTGTAGAGGTCGAAACTTATAACATCTTATTTAAACTATGTATATCAAAATGAACCAGGGAACTTATAGGCTACTAGTAGCCTCATGTATTAACACTTTGAATCCTAAGCCCGAAGATAGATCGGGCGACGCAAACTGGCGTACTCGCCGACGCCCGAGAATAGCTCGGGCGCCCATATTTAATTCATTATATCTTTATTATCGGCATATAATCGGGTTTAGGTCATCTGAATATGTCTTTTAGTTATCTGTTATTATATTCTATCGGTCTATTAATTTTTTATATCTACATCTGGTCTTGGATAAATAATTATCGTAACAGCTGACAAACAGCTGAGCGGTATTGTTTATGTCAGCATTGTTTATGTTGTTATATTTTGCTATTATATTTATTATATGTTATTATATTTAGCTTATATTATTATATTATTTATATTTAGCTTATATTAGCTTATATTATATTTAGCTTATATGTTATTATATTTTATATTATTATATGTTATTATATTTAGCTATTTTTTGTTTTACATATTTTTGTACTTATTTGTAGCTTCTGTAAAAAATAAAAAAATGTACAACACCTAAAGTTTTGCCCATCATTGAAAAGAGAATTTTCTCCCCTTTACAAAGATATATAATATAACCTTTTTATGAAATTTATAAGGCATTTACAATTTTTTTAATGTGAACATAAAACCCCCAGGATTCCATGCCAAACGGAGTATTAAGGGCTCAGGCTTCAAAGTGTTAAGGGTTTAAAAATCTGTATTGTACAAAATGTATTCATTACCTACCTTTAAGTTGTTACTCATAATGTTCTCTGTGGTGTAGCTACCACTGATCTCATAATGTTCTCTGTGGTGAAGCTACCACTGATCTCATAATGTTCTCTGTGGTGAAGCTACCACTGATCTCATAATGTTCTCTGTGGTGAAGCTACCACTGATCTCATAATGTTCTCTGTGGTGTAGCTACCACTGATCTCATAATGTTCTCTGTGGTGTAGCTACCACTGATCTCATAATGTTCTCTGTGGTGAAGCTACCACTGATCTCATAATGTTCTCTGTGGTGAAGCTACCACTGATCTCATAATGTTCTCTGTGGTGTAGCTACCACTGATCTCATAATGTTCTCTGTGGTGTAGCTACCACTGATCTCATAATGTTCTCTGTGGTGAAGCTACCACTGATCTCATAATGTTCTCTGTGGTGAAGCTACCACTGATCTCATAATGTTCTCTGTGGTGAAGCTACCACTGATCTCATAATGTTCTCTGTGGTGAAGCTACCACTGATCTCATAATGTTCTCTGTGGTGTAGCTACCACTGATCTCATAATGTTCTCTGTGGTGTAGCTACCACTGATCTCATAATGTTATCTGTGGTGTAGCTACCACTGATCTCATAATGTTATCTGTGGTGTAGCTACCACTGATCTCATAATGTTCTCTGTGGTGTAGCTACCACTGATCTCATAATGTTCTCTGTGGTGAAGCTACCACTGATCTCATAATGTTCTCTGTGGTGTAGCTACCACTGATCTCATAATGTTCTCTGTGGTGTAGCTACCACTGATCTCATAATGTTCTCTGTGGTGAAGCTACCACTAATCTCATAATGCCCTCTGGAAAAAATGTCATTCCTGCTAAAAGAACTTCTCCAAAAACTTGGAGGACAATCCTGATCAATCAACACACTTGGGATAGTAAAGACTCTCCACAGCTTATTTACATCTCTTTTAATGATATGCTGCAGAATTATCAACAAAGGATTGCCAATACACAAATATTTCAAGACTGTCAGTTTAGATTGTAGGAAATATATCTTTTATATTTTATTAATTTGAAAAAATATCTAAATAATAAATTGTTAAGGGACTTGTATATAAAAGTTAAATGTAATCATAATAATAAAATATGTAGTTCTAATGACACTACCAAAAAATAGTGTCATTAGAATTTTGATTGTAGGTAAAACTGGATTGTTATCCATACAATCCAAACTATCCTTATGATCTCCAGGATACATAACATTCAATGTAAAATACTCTTTTGATTAACAAATGTTTATGAATTTTACTAAGACGGTATTAACAGTTTTATGAATACATGTTTCTTAAAACTCAAATGTTGTTTATGTCAAGGTTGAGCAACCAGTCACCATAGGACGATTACACTTAGAAGATAATGGGAACAGTTATATAGAGTTTAATATGAGCATACGGAAAGTTCATATACTTAACAGCCAGATAGTTTCTTCAAGGAGAGTAGCGAGCTGGACTGCTGGTATGAACCGACAAATTGACGTCATAAATTCATCAGCACTTGTTAATTTCTCAGCTGTACAGGTCTTCAGAATTGTTACTGTTACAGTAAGTAACAAAAATAATATTTTACAATGTGATTCTAAAATGATATGACAATTTTTAAACTTTGTGTACAAATATAATAACATTTTCTTTAAGTTTAAAGTTTGAAAGACGTTTTCTCTAATTGGAAAAGACAAAATTTTATTTCAAATTATATTTGAAATTAAAAAACTGTAAAATCATTAAAATAATATCATTCAATCAAATTCATCAACTGTTCAAGGAACGGCATTGTTCAGAAAACTGACTAAATAAAAACTAATCTTTTTGAACTGTAATTTTCCATTGCAGAGATGTTTTAAAACAAATATCTTGATGTATATAGACAATGCTTATATCTATTGTACTTTGTAAATAAGAGATGGGTTAAGAGAGTAGAGAGTTTAAATTTAAGAAACATATTTAATTTGAGCGTTAACAGTGGAGCAATGCATAGCATAGGTCACGAGATTTTTAGGACCAATTAACCAAGGATCTGAGAGCTCTCTTAAAGAAAAACTTTGAATTTTCAAAGTAAATTAGGAGATTGCAAGATTATTTTTGTTTAATTTTGTTCGGCTATTTTGTCTATAAAATTCATTTAGTACATTATAAATGATAGACTGTAGTATTTATACCTTTGTGTTGAAAAATGCAGAATGAAACCAAATGACTATATACATTCATTTAGTACCAATGTACGTGTATGGGTGGGCTGGTGGGTTAGTACCAACGTACGTGTATGGGTGGGCTGGTGGGTTAGTACCACCTTACGTGTATGGGTGGGCGGGTGGGTTATTACTACCGTACGTGTATGGGTAGGTGGGTGGGTTAGTACCACCTTACGTGTATGGGTGGGCTGGTGGGTTAGTACCAACGTACGTGTATGGGTGGGCTGGTGGGTTAGTACCACCTTACGTGTATGGGTGGGCGGGTGGGTTATTACTACTGTACGTGTATGGGTGGGTGGGTGGGTTATTACTACTGTACGTGTATGGGTGGGTGGGTGGGTTATTACTACTGTACGTGTATGGGTGGGTGGGTGGGTTATTACTACTGTACGTGTATGGGTGGGTGGGTGGGTTATTACTACTGTACGTGTATGGGTGGGTGGGTGGGTTAGTATATATAATAAGAGTAGTGCAACCAAGGGGTAAAAGAAAATATCTAAAGAATGCAGTAAAAGAAAATATAGGCATATAATAAATCAAAATATCGTGACCTAATACACTTGTAACTTGAAAGTTCAAATATTAGCCAGTAAAAGATATCTGTATCTTAGTGATACTATTTATCCAAAATATATTTGTGTAAGGTTGAGAGTATCAGAGGGGACACACAACTTATACTAGTCAACCTTATTTGAGTCATACTATATCTGAGACAAGATTTTGGTCTTCTTGGATTGCAAATGAAGTGTTATGTTTTGCTGGCAAGGTTGGAAAAATTAGAAGCATTATAGAAAAGGTAAATCTCTTTTAAAATGTCCAATTTGAGTTAGATGCATCCCAGTTGGAAGACTATCCTATGACAAATTTCATACGCTTTTTGTCTACTAGCGAACTCAAACATTGCCTCACAACAACTGTGCCTGTTGATCAAGACAATGAAATTCATCTGAGCATGAATGTAATATTTATGGCAGTTTAAGAAGTTTGTTACTATTAGACTAAAGAATCCCTTTAAAATTCAATTAAATGGTTTATGATTTGCAATGAAGTATAAAATATATTGAGAGAATGATTTTGTTTTCTTTAGAAAAGTCTATTCACAATCAAACTTCACCTGTCTCTCAGTCATAATTTAACCTCTTCCTAACATATAATACATTACAAAGAAATTGATAAACAGCAATACTTTCTTTTGACTGTTAAATTTCATTAAATGAATTTGTTTTATTTCTTCAGCAAAAGCCATTTGTAATGTTTAACGACTCCAAAGAAGGGAATGAGAGGTTTTCAGGATACTGCATAGATTTGTTGGAGGAAGTGGCACAGTTGGTGGGGTTCCAGTATGAGATCTACCTGGCTCCCAACAATAGCTTTGGCTACATGAATGAGAATGGGGAATGGGACGGCATGATGAGGGACTTAATTGATAAGGTAACTAACAATAGTTGTACTTTACAGTCTTAAATTTTAATTAAAAACACTAATTGCATTCTTAGAATGAAGCAGTCTTAGAATTCTACTCAAGGCAGTACTCAAAAGCACCAAACTACATAATCATATTCCTGAGAGTGAATGTAACTGCTATGGCTCAAATTAAATTAAAGTTGCAGTCAAGCTCCCAAAGCTCAGTCCACAAAATAGATCTCAGGATTACAACATACTGTTGGGAAGGGAGAATATCTCTGCAAAATGTCGGTTTCAAATTGCTGAAAGGTTTAACTTTAGAACTACGAAAACTGAATGCGTACATCACATTCATAAATAAATTAGTCATTTCACAATCAAGTGGTACCTCACACAACTTAAGTTAAGAAGAATACAAGTTACAATTGTATGGTGAATGATTTTGATTAACCATGTTTACCATCCCTAGACCAGGGAATCATGAATACATTCCATTCCACCATAATATTTGTAGCTTCTTGTATTTTGATTAACCACGTTTACCATCCCTAGACCAGGGAATCATGAATATATTCCATTCCACCATAATATTTGTAGCTTCTTGTATTTTGATTAACCATGTTTACCATCCCTAGACCAGGGAATCATGAATACATTCCATTCCACCATAATATTTGTAGCTTCTTGTATTTTGATTAACCACGTTTACCATCCCTAGACCAGGGAATCATGAATACATTCCATTCCACCATAATATTTGTAGCTTCTTGTATTTTGATTAACCACGTTTACCATCCCCAGACCAGGGAATCATGAATACATTCCATTCCACCATAATATTTGTAGCTTCTTGTATTTTGATTAACCATGTTTACCATCCCTAGACCAGGGAATCATGAATACATTCCATTCCACCATAATATTTGTAGCTTCTTGTATTTTATTAACCACATTTACCATCCCTAGACCAGGGAATCATAAATACATTCCATTCCACCATAATATTTGTAGCTTCTTGTATTTTATTAACCACATTTACCATCCCTAGACCAGGGAATCATAAATACATTCCATTCCACCATAATATTTGTAGCTTCTTGTATTTGATTAACCACATTTACCATCCTTAGACCAGGGAATCATGAATACATTCCATTCCACCATAATATTTGTAGCTTCTTGTATTTTGATTAACCATGTTTACCATCCCTAGACCAGGGAATCATGAATACATTCCATTCCACCATAATATTTGTAGCTTCTTGTATTTTATTAACCACGTTTACCATCCCTAGACCAGGGAATCATGAATACATTCCATTCCACCATAATATTTGTAGCTTCTTGTATTTTGATTAACCATGTTTACCATCCCTAGACCAGGGAATCATGAATACATTCCATTCCACCATAATATTTGTAGCTTCTTGTATTTTGATTAACCATGTTTACCATCCCTAGACCAGGGAATCATGAATACATTCCATTCCACCATAATATTTGTAGCTTCTTGTATTTTATTAACCACGTTTAGCATCCCTAGACCAGGGAATCATGAATACATTCCATTCCACCATAATATTTGTAGCTTCTTGTATTTTGATTAACCACGTTTACCATTCCTAGACCAGGGAATCATGAATACATTCCATTCCACCATAATATTTGTAGCTTCTTGTATTTTGATTAACCATGTTTACCATCCCTAGACCAGGGAATCATAAATACATTCCATTCCACCATAATATTTGTAGCTTCTTGTATTTTGATTAACCATGTTTACCATCCCTAGACCAGGGAATCATGAATACATTCCATTCCACCATAATATTTGTAGCTTCTTGTATTTTGATTAACCATGTTTACCATCCCTAGACCAGGGAATCATGAATACATTCCATTCCACCATAATATTTGTAGCTTCTTGTATTTTGATTAACCATGTTTACCATCCCTAGACCAGGGAATCATGAATACATTCCATTCCACCATAATATTTGTAGCTTCTTGTATTTTGATTAACATCGTTTACCATCCCTAGACCACGGGAATCATGAATACATTCCATTCCACCATAATAAATGTAGCTTCTTGTATTTTGATTAACCACGTTTACCATCCCTAGACCAGGGAATTATGAATACATTCCATTCCACCATAATATTTGTAGCTTCTTGTATTTTGATTAACCATGTTTACCATCCCTAGACCAGGGAATCATGAATACATTCCATTCCACCATTATATTTGTAGCTTCTTGTATTTTGATTAACCATGTTCACCATCCCTAGACCAGGGAATCATGAATACATTCCATTCCACCATAATATTTGTAGCTTCTTGTATTTTATTAACCACTTTTACCATCCCTAGACCAGGGAATCATGAATACATTCCATTCCACCATAATATTTGTAGCTTCTTGTATTTTATTAACCATGTTTACCATCCCTAGACCAGGGAATCATGAATACATTCCATTCCACCATAATATTTGTAGCTTCTTGTATTTTGATTAACCACGTTTACCATCCCTAGACCAGGGAATCATGAATACATTCCATTCCACCATAATATTTGTAGCTTCTTGTATTTTGATTAACCATGTTTACCATCCCTAGACCAGGGAATCATGAATACATTCCATTCCACCATAATATTTGTAGCTTCTTGTATTTTGATTAATTACGTTTACCATCCCTAGACCACGGAATCATGAATACATTCCATTCCACCATAATAAATGTAGCTTCTTGTATTTTGATTAACCACGTTTACCATCCCTAGACCAGGGAATTATGAATACATTCCATTCCACCATAATATTTGTAGCTTCTTGTATTTTGATTAACCATGTTTACCATCCCTAGACCAGGGAATCATGAATACATTCCATTCCACCATAATATTTGTAGCTTCTTGTATTTTGATTAACCATGTTTACCATCCCTAGACCAGGGAATCATGAATACATTCCATTCCACCATAATATTTGTAGCTTCTTGTATTTTGATTAACCATGTTTACCATCCCTAGACCAGGGAATCATGAATACATTCCATTCCACCATAATATTTGTAGCTTCTTGTATTTTGATTAACCATGTTTACCATCCCTAGACCAGGGAATCATGAATACATTCCATTCCACCATAATATTTGTAGCTTCTTGTATTTTGATTAACCATGTTTACCATCCCTAGACCAGGGAATCATGAATACATTCCATTCCACCATAATATTTGTAGCTTCTTGTATTTTGATTAACCATGTTTACCATCCCTAGACCAGGGAATCATGAATACATTCCATTCCACCATAATATTTGTAGCTTCTTGTATTTTGATTAACCATGTTTACCATCCCTAGACCAGGGAATCATGAATACATTCCATTCCACCATAATATTTGTAGCTTCTTGTATTTTGATTAACCATGTTTACCATCCCTAGACCAGGGAATCATGAATACATTCCATTCCACCATAATATTTGTAGCTTCTTGTATTTTGATTAACCATGTTTACCATCCCTAGACCAGGGAATCATGAATACATTCCATTCCACCATAATATTTGTAGCTTCTTGTATTTTGATTAACCATGTTTACCATCCCTAGACCAGGGAATCATGAATACATTCCATTCCACCATAATATTTGTAGCTTCTTGTATTTTGATTAACCATGTTTACCATCCCTAGACCAGGGAATCATGAATACATTCCATTCCACCATAATATTTGTAGCTTCTTGTATTTTGATTAACCATGTTTACCATCCCTAGACCAGGGAATCATGAATACATTCCATTCCACCATAATATTTGTAGCTTCTTGTATTTTGATTAACCATGTTTACCATCCCTAGACCAGGGAATCATGAATACATTCCATTCCACCATAATATTTGTAGCTTCTTGTATTTTGATTAACCATGTTTACCATCCCTAGACCAGGGAATCATGAATACATTCCATTCCACCATAATATTTGTAGCTTCTTGTATTTTGATTAACCATGTTTACCATCCCTAGACCAGGGAATCATGAATACATTCCATTCCACCATAATATTTGTAGCTTCTTGTATTTTGATTAACCATGTTTACCATCCCTAGACCAGGGAATCATGAATACATTCCATTCCACCATAATATTTGTAGCTTCTTGTATTTTGATTAACCATGTTTACCATCCCTAGACCAGGGAATCATGAATACATTCCATTCCACCATAATATTTGTAGCTTCTTGTATTTTGATTAACCATGTTTACCATCCCTAGACCAGGGAATCATGAATACATTCCATTCCACCATAATATTTGTAGCTTCTTGTATTTTATTAACCACGTTTACCATCCCTAGACCAGGGAATCATGAATACATTCCATTCCACCATAATATTTGTAGCTTCTTGTATTTTGATTAACCATGTTTACCATCCCTAGACCAGGGAATCATGAATACATTCCATTCCACCATAATATTTGTAGCTTCTTGTATTTTGATTAACCATGTTTACCATCCCTAGACCAGGGAATCATGAATACATTCCATTCCACCATAATATTTGTAGCTTCTTGTATTTTGATTAACCATGTTTACCATCCCTAGACCAGGGAATCATGAATACATTCCATTCCACCATAATATTTGTAGCTTCTTGTATTTTGATTAACCATGTTTACCATCCCTAGACCAGGGAATCATGAATACATTCCATTCCACCATAATATTTGTAGCTTCTTGTATTTTGATTAACCATGTTTACCATCCCTAGACCAGGGAATCATGAATACATTCCATTCCACCATAATATTTGTAGCTTCTTGTATTTTGATTAACCATGTTTACCATCCCTAGACCAGGGAATCATGAATACATTCCATTCCACCATAATATTTGTAGCTTCTTGTATTTTGATTAACCATGTTTACCATCCCTAGACCAGGGAATCATGAATACATTCCATTCCACCATAATATTTGTAGCTTCTTGTATTTTGATTAACCATGTTTACCATCCCTAGACCAGGGAATCATGAATACATTCCATTCCACCATAATATTTGTAGCTTCTTGTATTTTGATTAACCATGTTTACCATCCCTAGACCAGGGAATCATGAATACATTCCATTCCACCATAATATTTGTAGCTTCTTGTATTTTGATTAACCATGTTTACCATCCCTAGACCAGGGAATCATGAATAC
Organism: Stictocephala bisonia; assembly: GCA_035578905.1. Lineage (NCBI taxonomy): Eukaryota > Metazoa > Arthropoda > Insecta > Hemiptera > Membracidae > Stictocephala > Stictocephala bisonia. Next base: position 13,750 of record JAQJVL010008448.1, read on the forward strand.
ATTCCATTCCACCATAATATTTGTAGCTTCTTGTATTTTGATTAACCATGTTTACCATCCCTAGACCAGGGAATCATGAATACATTCCATTCCACCATAATATTTGTAGCTTCTTGTATTTTATTAACCATGTTTACCATCCCTAGACAAGGGAATCATGAATACATTCCATTCCACCATAATATTTGTAGCTTCTTGTATTTTATTAAAAAAGTTGTGTGACATTTCAATTTTTACCAGCCCTTAATATACTAAAAAACTATCAATGAATTAGAAATTCTACTCAGCTTAATATTCAGTAATCATAGCTTGTAAGTTAGGTATTTAGTTTTAGTGGCGAAATTCTAAAAATTACATCCCAGAGTGAAATAACTTTCAGTTAATTAAATATGTATTAATTAATTGTTTTAAATACAGCAAAACAAATTATTAATTTTTCACTAAGCCTAATTAAAAATATTGTGCCCTCACTCATAATCTTTGCTTTCAAATGGCATAAATAAATGAACATCAATATATATTATACTCCTACTCAACCCACTTGTAAGTAGATAATTACTTTCAGGTATATAATTATGAAAAAATAAAAACAACTGTGGGAGTCAAACAGTAAGGTTTATTAATTACTAAGCCTATTTATTTTATACATGTAAATATGAATATTAAATGTCATAGTATATGGCTATTAACATATGATTTCAATACAACATTACTCATTACTAAAATACATAAATAAAAACTATAGGAGCCCGAAACTAAAAAGGGAAATAATTGGATTTGCTCATCATCCATCTAACTCCTACACCCTGGTTAACAAACCAAAAAAAGAAAACAACCCAAATAGTAATCAGTAGTACAGAAAAGTAACAACTTTTTCCTGAAATAGAAAACAAATTAATTAGCCTTTTTTACTATTGAAAAATTTAGACAGGAAAATGTGATAGGTACACCTATCTCGCAAACATCTTCCGTGGGCACTCGTGGCAAACAGCAACGAAGCACCCTCATGCCACTCCTCCATCACCACTTTCGCTATCATTATGTAACTTAAACAATGAACTTTGCTGGTAATGGCCGGAAAGCTGCAGTCAGGTTTCGTAGTGTTTTACCGATGTCCTCCCTTGTAAGAATTGGACACTGTTGAATCACTTCTGAACTGATGTGGGCAGGGGTATCTATGAGTACAGGGGTTTGTATTTGAAGTACAAATGGGGATTGACACTAGATCAGTGATTGTGGAGAGTCCATTCAAACAATGGATCAAATAGACACCGAGTGCTCCCTGCGCTCTTTCATGAAGGGATTAGTCAGTATAAATAAAATCAGTGAGGCAGGTCTTAAATGGCTTGATGAATTGGATTTAGCTTTGTGGCTTTATATTTTTATTAATATAACATGACTGTTGGACCTTTATCCAAACATGTCAAAGCTTTATGTATATAAAAAAATGTATTGGCTGTTGATGTGTAATGTGTATCCCCTGTATAAATTGTTGATGAAGGCCCTGTACAAGATGATAAATCTTATTGTAAGTTACCCCAATTTTGTAGCTCTTAATTAATTCTTAAACAATTGGTACACATCAAATTGAAAACAGAGATTTAAAAATTTTTTAATATGAACAAACAATGTGGTGTATCCTTTATGTATTTAGATGTCCACTACAATACCAAGGAAATGCACACTAGATTTTTTTTTTTTTTTTTAAAGGAGAGGCCGATCTTCTTAACCTTACTCTGACCATTCCCCATAGACCATTGATCTGTGCGAGGAACTTATTCAGTCAGAGTAAGGGGGCGAACCTGTACAGTACAAGGTGAATATTACTGATAAATCTTTCAGTCTAGGCCGGATTCGAACCAGCGCTATCTCTAACCCAAGCTCAAAGTCCTGACGCCTTAGACTACTCGGCCACCGGCTCGCCCAATTTAGATTGGCTCGGCCGGTGAACATGTTTAGATTTATAACAAAGCTAAACATGTTCACAATTTTAGATTAATAACAAATTTAATTCACAACCATTTATGAATCCTCTAAAATTCAGGATTAGAGTACTAGAAGCTATTCTGATTGGAGATAAATAATAATAAAAAATATAAAAGAAAAAAATTGAATGTCACACAACACAAACTTACTATAGTATAAGTAGAAAAATGTACAAATATTATGATAATCAATTTCTTAAACCACGTTTTCCATCCTCAGAGGGATTACAAAGAAACAGATTAATTTAATACTGGGGTTTCATGCTAATCAGCCATTTGACAGAGGACATTCTGTTTGGACAATTTATGAATGATTCTTTTGTGAATACACCTGAGGATGGAGTACTTCAAGCCTTTACTTTAAAAATTACTTTAAAAATTTTACTATTACTTTCAGAAAGCAGAAATCGCCTTGTCTTCCTTATATGTGACAGCAGAACGAGAGAATGTCATTGACTATACAGTGCCCTACTATGATTTGGTGGGCATCACAATCCTTATGAAGAAACCCAAGACCCCAACCTCGCTTTTTAAATTCCTTTCTGTCTTAGAAACTGAGGTTTGGCTCTGCATTTTGGGCGCTTATTTGTTCACAAGGTTTGTGCTTATTTCATATTGACATCAACACAATTCTTTTCTTATTTTTCATATCCTAACACTTTAAATATGAGCGTCATGATTTAATATTTTTCCCCAATCAAATTAATAATTTAAAACCACTATCATTACAGAGTTTCTAGCAGTCCAGAATGTATTAATAGCAGAACTTATTAATCTTATTAAGAGTCATATTAATCTATTTTAGCAATAAATCTTACTGTATTAAAACGACGAGGTTTTCCGGTGCCAACTATCTCGAGGCGAGGATGGCAAATCGAAAAAGTATACCCACACTCAAGAAACTACTAGAATAAGTTCATGCAATGGAATTCAATTCAAAACCCGAATTATCACATCTAATTTGAAACATTTACAGGCAAAGGTTAGTTAAATACTAAGTGCAAACTCCAGCCTTCAGACAACCTTGTTTGTTATTTACAATGTCAGGCTCACTGCTCATTTTTGGCTTATATAATGTTGTTAATTTATTGTACTTATTTCAATTAAGGGAATTCTGGATTGTGAGAGAGGCGATGGACAAGTTTTGAGATTAGATAAAAATGCTAAAGATGCTGTTACTTAGTAACTATTGCAACTTATCATTGTGGTTGCAAAAATACATAAATATAATTATGTATGATATGTATGAATGATGTATAATTTACATAAATATAATTGTTTTCATTTACGTGTTTCTCTCAAATTCAAATTGGGTGTGGTATTTCTTTGTATGGCAGTAGTATACGGGCCAGGTGTCCAGCAGGCTGGTGGGCAATTATTTATTTCATATGGGAATAATTATATAATCAATCCAATACATGTTTATGGGTGGGCACTGGGCAGGTGGGTTGATACCATTGTACAATTATAGGTGAGAGGGTTTATAGGGTGGGTTGATACCACTAAAAGTGTACGGCAGGTTGGGGAGGGTTGGCGGTATGATCAATCTCACTGTGGGGTGGGACAATACCACTGTACAAGTATGGGAGGGCAGGTAGGTATCAGTGTAGATGTAGGTATAATACTGATGTAGATACAAGAGTTGCTCTTCAATATCAGACAGTGAGCCAGTCATGTCACTGTCTGCGAAGACTTTCCTTAGACTGCTGATATCGGACAGACTGTTGAAAACAGGACTTATATACATGTATACTTAGAGATTTCCTTGTATACGCACACAAACACAAGCACACATGAACAATGTACACACAAAAAGCTCATATGCCCACCATTGTACTTATTTGGGTGGTAGGGCAGTCATTACCACCGCTTATGTATGGGTGGAGATGGTAATCTCAAACTCAAAGAACAATTATGGGAGCAATAATTCATCTATGCTCATGCTATTGCATTAGATTATCAACATACAGACCCACAACAGTCAGACACTAAAAAATGTCTCAGTTATTCCCTTCTGATAGTGCTGAGATGTTTTTAAATAACACAGAAAAATTCTTCACAACACAAACTAATAAAAATATGACAGAAAGTACAAATGAATTGAGCAATTCATTTGTCAAAATTTTCTCAGGATGAGGAGTTGAAGCAGCAGTGTCTGAAGTGGTTGCAATACCACACCATAAATATTTATGTTAATGTATCAACACCACTGAATACTGCAACTGGAGATTTGTTGCATGAAACCTTGTATTGAGACATGTATTGCAACAGCATCAATGTGAGTGGGCCACTTAATTTTATTGATAAATTTAGTAATTTTTTTGGACTTTATAGTAAATTGAGCTTTTTTTTCATATGACTAGCAAGTAATATGCTTCCTATCCCTTTCTTTCTGTGGATAAGTTGTTTAATATCAGCTTATATGACAGCTTTTGAAGTCTATGTTAAGTGATATAATGATAAAGGTAAAAATGGTAAGAACCTTTACCTGCACTAACCATGTAAATTTTCTTTTGAGAAATTAAACAGGGCTTTTTTGTTATCAAAAGAATAAACCAAATCAGCAGCCCCCACAGTGCTATGGTAGCGTACCCCTCACTATTCTAACGCCACCTTCGATACGGCCTAACAGTCTGGGGAAGGGCTGGAAACTTTGAAAGTATTCTAGTAATTCAAAAAGCTACCATCAGAATAGTATCAGACAAACTATAGAGACAGCTGCAAAGAGGCATTCAAAACGCTGAGGGTCTAAACTATTGCTACCATGTAAATAATGGAAGTGATACTGTATACTGAAAGCATAAAACTATGCTTTCAGTATACAGTATATTTTATACTAAAAGCATAAAAAGCATAAAAGGGGTGGTTGATGCTGGGACATACACAGCTAAAGCATCCTCCATACACATTGCACACTGGTATCATCTACAAAAACACCATCTTAGTCTGTATTAAAAGCAGCCATCCTACATGGGGAGGAAGCTGTACAAGTTGTTGCAAGAAGAGTTAAGAAACCTCACAGGACAACACTTAAAATCCAGTCTAAGTGAATGGTTGATCAACCGATAAATATATTCCTTTGAAGAGTTTTGCCATTAGACCTCAACCAATTGAAACACTTGACAAGATTTTACCAAATACTGCTTGAATTTGTGTGTATGATAGTGCTCAATATGATTCCACTTCTCATCTTGATGATTATTTAATAAAGATATTTTGACTCTTTACTGGTTTTTTTATTGTTCAGTGAGTAAAATGCCAATATTCCCAGGACTATATAATTTATATTGTCTATGTTCATGATATTGTATTTGTTTATCAACAATCATACTTATTACAGACAGGAATGACGTTGACAAATTGTCCTGTAGTCATCATTTTATAGAGTATTTTAGAAGTGAAAGCAAATTCTAAATCCCTCAAAACAGAAGTAGAGACCTCATCTTGTGGCTGGTTGGCTGGATGGCTGCAAACTAAACATAACTCTTGACTGTTTGTTATTATTCAGATATGAGACACCAACACAGCTTGTGTGTATTTTAAAGTGAATATAAGTTTATTATGAGAGTGGATGACCTGTGTAGTCTGGTTGCTAAAGACCGACTGTTCTTTAGAATGAGCCATTTATCAAATGATGACTACAGGACCTACAGCGTTATGTAGACTACATAGTATTGGTCGGATTTTCAACTAATGACAAGCCTGATACTCAGTTCTCTACCCTACACATCATCCACACCCTGACTACCACCCAACATGGACCCTCCATTGTGTTGACCTTAATAATGAACAACCTCCGTACCTTGGATTTACTCTAGATGGACCTCTTACCTTTATACGAAACCTAAATGTCTGTCTGTAAATAAATTAGCAGCTAAGCTAAAAATAAGTTCCGACAATTAATTACAGAAGAAACAAATTTTAATTTTTAAACACTACTATTAGCATCCATAGCTAAAGGCCTTTTCCTGTGTTAAATTTGAAATTTGTATTTTCAATATTA
>JAQJVL010008449.1:0-19732 GCA_035578905.1 Stictocephala bisonia
ACAGATTGATTTAAAACAAAAAAGTTTCAAGTTCATCATAATTGAAAGTAAATAACCATTTTTTTAAACGTTTAGAAAAATTTGCTATGGAATTAGCAGTACTAATTTGGTAAGGAAGTTTATTGAAAAAAATCAAAGAACTGTAACTATAGAATCTTTTAAAAGCTTCACACGACGGTTTCAACAAAGCTACCCGATTCAAATTTCTTAGTCTTATTGAATGAACTGCAGCATTTGCTATTTTTTGACCTCCCCTCACAAAAAAAATACGCAACACTCTATACACATATAAATGCCTAATGGGAAGTACACCTAAATATTTAAAAAAAGGAAAGGACTGTTCCCTTCTTTGCACACGAAATATTTGTCGTATAATGCATTTTTGTGACACAAGAATTGGTTTTAAAAAGGATTTATACGCTCCCCCCCAACAACTTAACCCATATTCTAACTTACTATTTACCAAAGCAAAATATACTGATCTTAAAACTTCTGTCGGACAAATGAATTTCAAAAGATAAAATTTTCTTAAGGACATATAAACATATTTTTTTACTGACTGAATGTGCTCTCTCCAAGAACAATTACTGTCTAATATTAACCCTAAATATTTGATTTTTTCTACTTGTTCTATTAACATACAATTCTCACAAGACACCTCAAATGAATCATTCAGACAACTTTTACATTTGAAATATACATTACCATTTATACCATCTTTCGTTCTTAATGAAAAATAAACCAACTTAGTTTTAGTACTTAAAACAAGTTTGTTAACAGTAAACCAAATTTTCAAATAATTTAAATCTGATTGGACATTTCTCTGAAGTGAAATAGGGTCACTAGCAGAGTAACTAAGTGCAGTATCATCAGCAAAACAATTAATGTTGCCTTTGAAATTTCCTAAACACAATTTATTAATATATACAATAAATAAAATTGGTCCAAGGACCGAACCTTGTGGTACTCCACAGGTTATTGGTAAAAGAGTGCTTGTACAATTTTTTATCCTAACACATTGATTTCTTCCAGTTAAATAACTCTCAAACCACTTATAAGCAACACCCCTCACTCCCACCTCCTGTAAGCATGATAGTAAAATATTATGGTCAATGAGTGCTTGTTATCTATTACTGTTTGTCTATTTATTTATTACTTCTATTTATTATTATTTTTTACTGTTCTTATTACTGTTATGTGTATTACTGTTATTTATTACTATACTTCTATTGAAGTTAGTTGTAAGTTCGTTAAGTTACTAGTTAGTTGCAGCGTGCCTGTTACATATTACTAAATAATAATGTCACACATTCTGAACACATAAGTATCATTGTTGTTGATGTTGAGGTTTATATATTGTTGGGTTCAGCTGCCATTCTGGTGTATTTATGTCATTCCTACCTTGAGAATCCATCAGTATAATGTACTATTGCAATGTCAATATTGTATCCATGTTTTGTATATATATATATATATATATATTTATATATTAATCTAATATCTCGAAAGTTACCAATAATTAACTAGTTATCAATTCATTTCTATTGTAGCTAATGTTGTTTATGTTTAATTGTTGAGCATTAGTCTAGTAATATTCTGCTACATATTATTAATTAGATAGTCATGCACTAATTCCTAGTTTGTCCTAATTGTTTCTTGCCTGTATATCATCTTGAACCACACTGAACGTTAGCCATCTAAAAGTTCTCATAGTTAATTGGTTATATAGTTATTATACAATATTTATAAGCATCAAATTGTAAATGGTTGTTACCGTTGAATGAATAAATAAATTACATATTTCATTTTTGGTACTTTACAGTCCTAGGTCAGACAGCTGTCTTGGGTTTTAAGATTTTATTTTATAGTGTTTTGTAAAAATCCTTATCTATGTACAGTACTTATTTTTTTGACTTGCTATTTACAATAATTATTTTAAATATATAACTTAATTATTTTTATTTTCAAAAAACTTCACTCACCAGATTACGTGGGTAAAAAATCCTTAGCGTGAACTTTATTCAACGAATAAAGTACCGACCGTTAGCTCAGTTGGGTGTTCGAACCTTGGAAAATGCCCTCCGTTGTCCAAATCCTTGGACACTAAGCCACCAAATGACATTCTTGAAATGAAAACATAGCTGATCCAATACTACACTGTCAAATACCTTAGCCAAAGAATATTATATTACAATTGGCTGGTAGTTAATTAAATCTCTTTACTTAAAGATGGGATTGATGGGAACAACATAGCTTGTTTAAGTGAAGAAGGAAAAGGCTCTTATTATCAAAAACTTACTGAGGAACCGTGTCAAATGGGCGGCTAGAACTGCAGCACAATGTCTTAGTACAATCAGGAGAATAGAGCAATTACCACTCCATTAGTAGGATCCAAAGATTAAAGTTTATCATAAATATTATCACGAAACACAGCACAGTTTGAAAGTGAATCATAGAAGTTAAATTTAAGTTGTAAGTTTTAACAACTTTGTTCTTGTACACTGACGAAAAGAACTGAGAAAAATTTTCACATTTTCTGTTGATCAGTGGTTTCATGAGAATTGTTCACAATTAATTTTGGATGGAACAGTTGAGCTTAGGAGAATTAATATATGTGCTAATACAATCGATTGGCCACCTTGCAGGTGGACTTGGCATTGTAATGTTAATTGTACCTAACAAAGGTGATCGAAAGAACTCTTGGCAGATATCACCTTGCATTCATGTCATAGTCTTAGGAATTTCTTAAGATTAGACTCCATTCAAGTTGATTTGTATTTGACTCTTCTTCTTAGCTATTATAAGTTGTTTCAACCTGGACAAACAACAGCTAGAAGAGCTGATTGACCCTCTTTCTACATTTGAGTGTTCACCTTGGCATGTCGTATTAGCCATTCATGGAAGACTTTAAAAACACTAAATAGATTCCCTAACCAACTGGATATATGCTAATTAAGGTGCTGTAATAAAGTAAACCCAAATAACCATAAATAAAGGTTTTATTCAACTTAAAGTTGAGTACACAAATTAGAATATAAATAGAAAATGTAAACAAGTAAGTGAATAATTATTTAACATATGGTGAAATATAATATGCATCAACAGATGTAATTATTCACCACATTTACCACCATTGTGAATATGACAGTCCAAATAAGTAAAATAACTCACTTAGTTTCCTTATTACTGTTTCTGTTGTAATGTCAGGGCACGGGTAAGCAAAATGAAAGCAAGAGAATTCGTCAACGATTGTAAGCCAATATTTATTTTTAGAGTTTGTTGGTAAAGGTCCTTTAAAATCTATGCTCAATCTTTCGAATGGAGCAGTTGCTTTTATCATTGCCGTTTCTTGGAGTTTGTAGAAGCAAGGCTTTAACTCTGCGCATATAGGACAAGAAACGGTCATTCTAAAGAGTTCTCTTCCAACGAGTAAGGCAGATTTTGACTTTTGATCCAATGGGCCATGCTAGTAATTCCAGGATGACAAAGTTGAGAATGCAATTGATACAGTTTGTTCATGTTAGTTGACTTGGAAAGTGTGTCTGCTACCTCGTTTTGTTTTCCAGGCTTGTAAATTATGTCATAATTATAACATGAAGGTTCTAGACGCCATCTGAGTATTTTTTCATTCTTAGTTTTGCTGGAATGAGTATTGTTAAATATGAAGGAGACAGATTTTTGATCAGTGATTAGTCGGAAGTGACGATCTATCAGAAAATACCACCATTTCTTTAAGGCTTCAACAATAGCATATTTATTTTTATTTTTTTTTTATTTATTCATAAGACGCCGATCGTCAAGATATGGGCGAATATGGATTTCGAATGAATGTGATGAGTGTAGATGAGCGAATGTAGTCATTGTTACAAACTAAGGCCGACTATTCCTTAGAAAGTGTCATTAATTAATAGCCCAATGGACAAATGAACAGCCGGTGGTTATCAGCTGATCCTTCTCAAAATATATTGACTCTGATTGGGATCGAACTGACAACCTTTAGCACATGAAGCTGGGATTGAACCAACTACGCTACCGACCAATTAATTTATTAGCATAAGCTTCTTTTTCAACTGCAGAATGTCTTCATTCACTCGGTGTCAAGGTTCTTGAGAAAAATGCCACTGGACACCCATTCTGTGAAAGGCTAGCAACAATTGAATGTTCAGACGCATCAGTTTTAACATCAAATTAAATATTTTCACCAATAGCAGATATGGCCGTTTTCACTATTTCTTGTTTCAAATTTTCAAAATCAGCGGCAGCCAAAGATGAAACTGGAAATGTTTTAGTTTGAATTATAGACTTCGAATTTTGTCTAAATAGTACGGGACCCACTTAGAATAGTGAGATAGCATAGTGAGGTGTTGATTCTATTGGGCATAGATATTCTATTGGGTGTATGATATTGCACCTTACGTAAAGAATGACATCGACAATGTGTCAGTTACGCTTAAGAGCTCAGATGGCGACATCTTTGTCTTGGTAATCCAAGTGTCAGAAACTACAATTGTAAATTTTTATAAGCCTCCCAACATCCAGTGGCCTGATGATAGGATTTTGGCAAGTCAAGTTTTGAACATCCTGTCCTTTATGTGGGGGACTTGCTTTGATGCTAAAGCAGCTACTTTTCATTCGGCTCGTTGGCGTCGAGGTTACTCCACCGACTTATGTAAGCTTCTGCTCATGTGAACGATCATTAAGACCAAGAACATTCTTGATGCTTTACCCCACTCTCAACATAGGTCAGTACTGGTTTCATTGGGGATCCAAATTCCCATAAGTCAATCTTTCCAAGGTCTAAATGGAATTTTAATAAAGCACATTGGGAGGCTTTTACCATGAAGCTTGATTATATCATCAGGTTCATTACTCCTACAATAAGAAATTATGATCGTTTCACAAGTCTCGTCTTATCTATTGCTAAAGCTTGCATACCAAGAGGATACAGGAAAGAGTTTATACACCAGGGTGGAGTAAAAAAATCAGATGACCTTTACAAAGAGTTTAATGTAATTGAAAATCCAACACAGCTAATCTGCTGCTGCACTCTCTAGACAGTACCAGGAGAGAAAAATAGGTTAAATTTTTGAATATATAAGTTAAACTTTACCCACAGAGGTAGAAAAGCGAGGTAACTTTTAAGCAAACTCTCTATGTAAATCTAAAAATCAAAGAGAAGCGCTCCACCGAAAGGCTTCCAAAAAAAGTTGATAAGCTAAAAGATAGTTAGCTTATCAAAGTCAGCCCACTATCCTTCCGACAAACATGTGTTTTAAAAGCTGAACGAAATTAAAAAGAGCCAACTGGCAGCCTTGGAAGTCTTCGAAAATTTCACAGAGGAAGTGTTATACATGGCTATTTCCGCTATACCAGCCAGTCTTGACAGTATCTTTCTAGAATTTCTTATGCATGCTGATAGCAAAGTAAAATAATGGCTTCAAACAATCTACAATAAGATACCAGCTACAGGCAATTTGCCAAAAGCATTTAAGTGTTCAAAAGTAGTAGCTGTTCTGAAGCCCGGCAAAAGGCCCTGAACGAGTGGAGAGTTATTGTCCAATATCTCTTCTTATTATTTGTTTTAAGTTGCTAGAAGGGCTGTTTTACAATAGAATATCACCCATTCTTGATTATAATGTTTCAGTTGATCAGGCTGGATTTTGCTCTGGCTGAAGTTGGAGCAACCCAATCCTAGCTCTGACATCATTTATTAAGAATGTGTTTGAAAATAAGTTAAATACATATGCAGGTTTTGTTGATATCACAGTGGCTTATGCAGGGCCGGCGCTAGAGGTTACGGCGCCCTAGGCGAAACATTTTTTATTTCGCCCCTATTTATATTTATAGTGATAAAAAACTACCTCATCCCAGCTCCACTTTACAACCCGTACAATGAACCAACGACCCAAACATCTTATCTGATTTTGTGGACCCCTATTGTACTCCGAACACATTCATAAAGGTCCCCTGCTCGTAAACCCAAACCAGTGACAGCTTTTTGCAGCTGTGTAAAGCAGGGGTGTACCTTTTTTTTATTTTACATTAAAGGAAACAGTGAAAATTATATCAAACACGACTCAATTTGGCATTCTGTTTTAAAATAAGCTTTTTAAGTAAGCTTTTAATTGATATAATCATGTATAAGAGAATATCCAGAAAATGTGGACTGCTAAGCACGGGATCAAAGAATATGGGTACTTTGATGACAAAAATGAAGACCTTACTAGTCAGTACATGTTTAAATGTCTATATTTTTCAAAATATTTCTTCAGAATTCTATTTAATATGTAACACGTATTTTTGAACATATTTGATTGTTAACTTCACCAAAATTTGAAAATTTAGGCTCAAAACAAACTACAATAATGATTAATTAACACTTTATTTAATCATAACAGTGAAAAGTTACAGCGAAAATTTATAAACATTAATAAATGAACACAATTAAAACTTTTGTTTTCTTGCTTTTTTTCTTTGCAAACGATGACACCAAGTCACCAAGGTTAATGCTTCGTGCAACTTCTGACTCAATTGAAATGGTTGCCAAGCCTACCAACCTCTCTTGCGACATACTTGACCGCAAATACGTTTTGATGAGTTCAAGTTTGGAAAAACTTCTCTCTCCTGAGGCTACGGACACGGATAGAGTCAACAGAATTCTTAACGCAACAACCAGGTTGGGTACACTTTCCTTCAAGTCGGATTTCAGCAAAAATTTAAGGAAGTCTTTTGGTGATGATTGTTGTGGAACGCGTCTTGAAATGGCTTGTAGTTCACTACATAATTCTGGGGCATCAATGTCTTTAACATCGTTGTAGGTCAGAGAGTTTTCCAGTGATTTGCATTTATCCATTGTATACTGGTTTGATCCTTCCACAAGTGCTCGGCTGTCGTACAAAAATCCAAATTTCGATTCCATTTCTTTTAATTGGGTAAATCGCTCATCAACTGAATTAATAGCAGTGTCTAAGATTGAAAAGTAAAAGTTAATTTTGAAACTTTCTTTTCCATCTTTTATGGGTTCATCTTTCCCTTTATAAGAGAACTGTCTGGATTTTTTCTTTAAACGTTTCGGTGCGGAATTTGACTCAAAACTAGCAGGTATGTCGATCTCTTCTGTGATTTTTCGAGCATCAACTAATAGCTTCTCAAACTCATCATCGCTTCTGGATTTTTTCAAAAATTCCTTTGTTTTGTCAAGGTGTTGAGTTGCAGTAACCAAGTCGAATTCTTTAGATTGGAGCAATTTACGCACCAGAGATCAGAACAGCTGTGCTGTATTAAAGACGAGACGATGCAAACTACTAGGTGAGGGGAGGGGGCGTTCCCGCCGACCCCCTTGGAGACAGACAAGTGGCGCATTGCATTGTCAGTCAGTAGGCCTACACCACTACTCACAGTCACACTCAAGTACGTAATTTTGCAATTTCCACCAACAATACCTTGCGTCAATTAAAACTCAACTTCTTTGTTTTACTTTTATCGTCAACAAATTTGCAGTAAATTATTTTACCCCAAAAAAGTTTTCCTTTAAAACTGGTTTCTCCGTTTTTTTTCTCTGGCGCCCCTGGAGTGTCGGCGCCCTAGGCAGTCGCCTAGTTCGCCTATACGGTCGCGCCGGCCCTGGGCTTATGATATAGTATGCAGCAAGGGTTTGTTATTAAAGTTCTACAGCCTCCTTCCCTGTCTCTTTCTTTTGCCCAGGATAATAACAATTTCTCGGTAAAGAAAGCTTTTTAAGACAGCTGTATGTGTATGGGTGGGTGGGTGAGTCAATACCACTGTACGTGTATGGGTGGGCAGGTGGGTCAATACCACTGTACATGTTTGGGTGGGCAGGTGGGTCAATACCACCGTACGTGTATGTGTGGTCAGGTATGTCAATACCACTGTACTTGTATGGGTCAATAAAAATTGAAAATTGAAAATTGTTTATTTTCCCATACGGCATACAAAATTTACATGTTTTCCTTATTTTAACAGTATAAAAAAAAGACGCTCAAGATAAAAACTATATATATGTACCATTGCAATTTATCTTAACTAAACTAAAAACTACCAAAACTGCTGCAGGGAAATATACTGACATGCAAGGGGATCAGAAATGTCCCCTGTCTGCATGCAGGAGCTCAGTTGGACTTAGACTGTAAAAATATAATATTATTTAAAGGAAAACAAAATAACTTGCATGCAGTCATTGCCAGGTAAGCCTACATACACATACACGAGCGCTCGCGCACACGCACACCCACACGCACACACACGCTCGCACACACCCACACACACATCCCCCCCACATACAAACATTCTCACACGCGCGCACGCCCACACATACTCTCGCGCACCTACACACACTCGCACGCCTACACTCATGCGCGCTTACGTACATCCACACACATACGCACACTCACTATCTCGCGCACCTACACACACTCGCACACCTACACCCGCGCACGCTCACTCTCTCACGCACCTAAACACACTCGCACACACACATACTCACCCACTCCCGCACACACATTGAGAGTTAGAAGAACCCATTTATTTTTAAGTTTGTCACTATTCATTCAAGACTGATTAGGATAGTTAATTATAACTTAGCATAACGTTTTGTTAATCGTATGTGTGTTTGTACAACACATGGGTGGGTCAATGCTTTTGTACGTGTATGGGTGGGCGGATGGGTCAATATCACTGTACGTGTATGGGTGGGTGGGTGGATCAATACCACGGGTGGGTCTGCCACAGGGGTCTGAACTTGCTCAAATTTTATTCAACGTGTATACTGCTGCATCCCAATCACCAAGTCTAGAAAGTTTATACATGCAGACGGTATTGCTTTAGCTTACCATCACAAGAGCTTCACAGCTACTGAAGAAACATTCACAAACGCTCTCCAACCCTTGAAGAATATTTTAGAAGCTGGAAGCTGAATCCTAACCCATCAAAAACCGAAGTGGCCTTCTTCCACCTAAGTAACCGACTAACTAATAAAAAATTAAACATTTTTCTAACTGGTATAAAACTCCAAAACAATTACCATTCACAGTACCTGGGAGTAACGTTAGATGAACTTCCCTTGTAGGGAATGAACATTGTTGAATTGGTTTCAAACTGGAGTGAGCAGATGTAACTACTGGAAATACAAATGAGAATTGACAGTAGATCAGTCATGTGATTGCGGGGAGTCTACCCAAACAATGAATCACATAGTTACTAAGTGCCCCTTGTGCTGTTTTACAGAGGGATTAGCTAGCATAAATAGAATCATTGAGGCAGGTCTTAAATGGCTTGATTGATTGGATTTAGCTCTGTGACAGGATATCATTTGCTATTTATAAACTTATTTTACATTTGTATTATAATGTAATGACTTTTGGACTTTTTGTCAAAATCTGACACTATTTCAATCTTGAAGAATGTAAATAAAATATTTTCTAAAAAAAGAATGTCAGATTGGTTTTAGCAAACAGTTTTTAGTTTAAATGCAACTGCCCATGTTTTTTTGCTGAGGTTCAGTGGAATATGGTTATCCTTAGCCCACCTCACTACTGAATCAACACATAGCTAAAGAGCCAAATGGCTTTTTGTATAAGCAATATGTGAAGATATTTTAGTTTTGTTAGCATAGATTTTGACTTCACAGTTGAAAACAGATGTCATGCCATTAATAAATAAATATAAAAAAAAAATCTTCCAAATCAGTGCCTTGTGGTTCTCCTGAACTGGCAACAAAGCAGGGCCGTAACTACGATGTTGGGGGCCCTGGGGCAAACGTGATCTGGGGGCCCCCTACCGGGGTGTCTGGGGGGTTTAACCCCCAGCGGAAGGGGGCTCCTCAACCGGAATATTTTTTATATTTAACCCTTTGAAAACGCATTTTAATGCATTCCATGACTGAAGTTTCTTGTACCTACATATTGCTATTTTAGTTGACTAATACAAAAAAATTTGAAATCACCTTTTTTAAGCAAAATCATTTTGCAAGTACCATCAATATAAAACCTTTACTGTTTTCATAAAAAAATATACTATAATGTTAATTATATTGTTTGGCTACACTGTAGGTCTGTAATCGCGTTATATTGCTTATCGGCAGTATAAGGCGATTACAAACCTACAGTGTAGCCGAACAATGTTAAAGGTAATTTGTCTTTTTACAAATATGATGTTATTATCAAAAGATTTATATTATAAATAGTAATTTTATTTTACCGTTTCAATTTTATTAGTTTTAAATCTCTTGAGACACTAAGTAAGAACGTAGCTTAACATACACTCTATACCACTTCACTTATTACATTTTGAAGAGTTATTCAGAATGTTTAGAAGTGTTCTTAAATTATTAAAGTACAAAATGAGGAATAATCAGACGCAAAAATCGAAGAAGTAGCTTATTTTATTTTAACAGATAGAAATCATGGTTGCATCCAACTTAATATGTTTACAATAAAATTACAACATCCATTGACATTTTAGGGTTACTACAGTTTCCCGATTAAAACTCCTTCCTTCTTACTTTTATTGCGGCAAACTCATCGATGACGTTGTCTAGGTTGATCCTCTTGGCACGTTCATTTTCAATAGAAAGTAGAGCTAAGCTGCTAAGTCGGTCTTCTCCCATTGAATTCCTAAGATAATTCTTGATTAATTTTAATTTTGAAAATGACCTCTCAGCCTTGGCCACTGTTACAGGGACAGTCAGATACATTATACAAGCTGTACAAACATCAGGGTAGGTTGAAGACAACATGTTGTGATCTATGATTAACATGTCTGACAATTCTTTAACACTGGTGATCTCCTCGAGTTTTCTTTTAAACGTAGTCCTCACTGATAAGATTTAAGAGGGAAAAGATGAAGAAATATCATCTAGAAAACGTTTTACGAAGTTGATTGCTTTGTTTTGAAGGTCTTGTTTGTTTGCATTCAATAAAATCAGGTTGAACAATTCGGTACGTATCTAACACTGATTTCATTCCTTGAAAGCGGGAGTCTAGCTGACCGCATATTGTGTCGATTATTGGGTAAAACACGATTACTCTAAAGCATGACTTGGGATCTTGAAGTCTTTCATCTTCGCACAGTTCATCGAAATGTTTTTTCATCTTCTGCATTCTTTTTGGAGCGAACCCTACTGGTATTCCCCAACGTTGACACATATTTGAAGCCTCTTCAAAGAAGGTTTCAAATTGTCCTCTCATTTCAGTTAGTTTTAAGAGGCCCTCTTCAAGCAAACTGTAAGCTGTTAAAAGGTCCACAGTTTTTGATTGCAGTGTTTTCGAGACTATGTTGAGGACTTCAAGGATTTTATTTTGCACAACTAGTAACAAAACAAATTTGAATGATTCTAGTTTCTTTTTCAGTTGTGCTGGTTCGACTCTTTCATTAACTTTTGTTACTAGTCAGAACTAGACTTGAAAGGCACTTCAAAACATCGCAAAATCTGTGTTTCAGTGCATTGACTGCATCAAATCTTCCAGCCCAGCTTGTTGGATTGAGAGATTTTAGAGTCCCTTTCGATTTCGAGGAACATTTTTCATATTGGTATGAAGACTTCAATGCCTCCCAATGAACGATACTGTTGCCAAAAAAACAATAAACACTTTGAACAGTTTCATAGAACTGACAGATGTCTCTAGTTTCGTCTACAGCATCTTTCAACACAAGATTCAAATTATGTGCCGCGCAATGAACAAAAAAAATCATGAGGCGCTTTATCTTTTATCCGACTTTGCACGCCACTATAGACTCCACTCATAACGGAGGCTCCATCGTACCCTTGGCCACGGCATTTACTTAGATCCAAACCTTTTGTTTCCACGGCCTTGAGTATTTGATCTGTCAGACCTGCTGCTGACTGATCTTTGACTGCCATAAAAGAACAGAACACTTCACATATTGTTAGCTGGTTTGGCTTTCCAGTCGCATCGTCTTGAATCTTCATATATCGATAAACTTCGCTTAGCTGGTCAACTTTGGATACGTCTTGTGTGGTGTCAAAAATTACAGAGAAAAACGATGCACTTTGTATTTCAGTTATTATTTCCTTTCGAACATGAGAGGCCAACAAATCTATAAGTTCATTTTGCACCTTCGGGCTTAAATATTTTATAGAACCTTCGGGTCGCATAGCAAGCTTTTGTAAAGTAGGGTCATACATTGAAAGAAGTTCAATGATGGATAGAAAATTTCCTTTGTTAGAGCTTTCAAACTTTTCACTGGATCCTTGAAAAGCTAAGTTGCATGTCGTAAGGGTGAGAGTGACATCCAGAATTTGTTCAATTACTTTGCGCCAAAATCTTCTTTCGTCCTCATATTGTTTATCTATTCTATCTTCAACGGTCCGGTTTTAGAACCATTCGTCATGCACCATGCACGATTGAGTGTGTTGTCTTGAGCCTTCATGGCTGACTATGCGTTCAGAAAGGTGCTTCCAGTCCCTCACTCCACTTTCTGAAAACCCCATGTGCATTTCTTTATGTTCAGAAAATAACCAGCAAGGAAGACAGTAAACACTATCATTTATTTTAGAGTAGCACAACCAATTTCTTCTTAGCTTCATTCCACCCTTAGTGGTTAGGGTGTAAAAGTGGTTTGAGAAACACCTACCCTGTTGATCTCTATCTCTTGGAAAAGGTCCATCATGCTGAAAAGGACCTTCCTTAATAAGTTTTCGCTTCAGATCACTTTCATGCACAGTTCTTGGGAAAACATCGCACAAGCTTACTTCTTTATCTGTAGAGGTTGGTTCTAAAACCGGAATGGCATCTTTACTACGACCAGACTCTTTAGTAATTGATTCTGCTTGCAGATCAAGAAGATTTTGATCATTTTCTTCAATGTTATGACAAATTTCTACTTCAAGGTTTTCAGGTTCCGCTAATTCATTCTGGAGGCATTGTGGGTCTTGTAGCTGAACTTGTATTTCTGAAAATAAAAATCAACATTAAATATAGTAGATAATAGGTAATTAATGTATAAATTTAATTTGTTAGAGTCACTTACAAATGGTCGAGTGTATCGCACCTAAAGTTATTTTGTACGCATTACAAAATAACTTTAGGCGCGATACACTCTCAACAATTTGTAAGTGACTAACGAATTAAATCTATACATTATACTCCGTCCATGCCTTGGTGATACCCAGGTATATTTTGATATTCATAAATATGTAAAATATTTTCCATCAAAAGACAAAAATGTTGATACCTCATTTATTGAGATTGTACGATAAATAACTGAGATAATGTAATTTATCTGCTCTGGGACACCACAAAAAGGCCATAATACCACCCTTATTAGATGACTGAAAGTAATTAAATTACACTATCTCAGTTATTTTTTGTACAATTACAATCAACATTTTTGTCTTTTGATGGAACATTTTTACGTATTTATGAATTTTAGGGTCATTGGAACTTTTTTGTGAAATTTAACATTAAAGTTTTTAAATGGCCGCCATTTTGAAACTACTCAAAATAACTTTTTGATATTTTTGTTCAAGTTAAATAATAATTAGGTTAAGTGTCATGTGAAATTTAAATGTTCTTAAATAAACCATTCCTGGGTTGTGAATTTTAAAGTAAAAAACACATACAGACAGACAGACGCCGAACGAAAAGAGTTAGACCCCATCTTATATTTAGTTTTACGTTCCTTTTGAGCCAATTAACAAATCCCCAACATATTTCCGGAGAGTTTGTAAAGTAAACACCCTGTATATTATATAAATATGAAGTGAGCTTAGTCTAAATTATTATGAATGTTTAGCCTAATTGTATTAGGCCAGATTAAATATCATTGTTCTTACCTGGATTAGCTCCCTCGCTATTACATTGAGACTGAGTAGTTGCAGATTCCAGCCAATCATTCAAACCCCTAGAACACTGAGCCGATTCCTGCTCTTTCTTCTTTTTCTCTTTGCGTTTCTGACTTCCACTTTGATAGGTCCATTTCATGTTTAACTTTCACAGCTATATTACAGTTTACGGCCAAATATAATTGAACGACAATAAAACACACTCCCACAAGCATTAGACACGATAAAGACACGATAAAGACTAGATAAAGGTGTGTACAACTGCAACGATCACTGACTATAGACACTGAATTCAATAGGGATGAGTGAACAATGAACATCAATCCTATGTAGCGCACACTGTGGTCGACTGAGTACTGACAAGTGACTAACCGAAACTGTTAAAGTAAAAGACAGGTTTAAAACACTAAACAAAAGTTATTAACAAACGTTTACATAACTGTTTATTCTCATAATAAATTACAACTTCTTTGTTACAACAATTCTCCTAAAATATATTTTAAATAAAAACATCAGCTGGTTGAAAATAATAATTAAATAGAGTTGAAGTGTATAGAGTAACATTTAATAAATGATATGATATTTCATATATCTTAACACTTTCCCTCATTTTGAAATGTTATCTTGAGACCTTAGGCCAATAGCATCACACAGCATTTTAAGTCTAGGTTTGGGTAAAGGTTTTGTAAAACAATCCGCTAACTGAAACTCCGTTGGAATATGTTTCACGCTCACTTTGTCTTCAGAAACCAACTCTCTTATGAAGAAGTGCCTTGTCTTTATGTGCTTCGTTCTTCGGTGGTTTTCCGGATTTTCTGCTAAATGTGTGGCTGCAATGTTGTCTATGTTCAAGATTGGCTTCTTCTTGAGTGTAGTAATTTCATTCAGCAGTCTTGTTAACCATACAATTTCTCTACATGCTTCGCTAGCTGCTACAATCTCTGCTTCCGTACTTGAAATTGCGACTGAAGTTTGTTTGATGCTGAACCAGCTGATAGCACCACCACTGTACATAATAACAGCCCCTGAAGTTGAATGGCCTGTTGAGTTGTCTCCTGCGTGATCTGCATCACTGTAACATTCAAGTATTCCTGATTCATGTTTGAACTTGTACTCTAAAGCATAATTTACAGTACCTTTTAAGTATCTTAGGATTCTTTTGACTTTTATCCAGTCTTCATTCGTAGGATTCTCCAGTGAACGTGATGCTTTCCCTACTGCATATGCGATGTCTGGTCGAGTTCCTGTCATAAGGTACATTAAACCTCCAACACATTCTCTGTAAGGAAATGTCCTCTGGTCTTCTGTGTCAGAACACTTCTCATTTTCTGATTTGTCGTCTTTTATGATAGGAGTTGGTGCTGGCTTGCATTCATCCATTCCAAATTTCTTGAGTAGTTTCTTTGTGTACGCTTCTTGGCTAACTGTTATGGAACCGTCTTCCTTCTGCTTGATTTCAAAACCTAAAAAGTAAGTTGCTTCTTTTTCTGAAATTTTGAATTCTCTTTTCAAGCATCCCATAAAGCTGTCCAACATCTCAGAATCTGTCGATGCAACAAGGCCATCGTCCACATACAGTGCGACTAGAAGTTTCTTAGCTCCTTCCTTTTTGATAAACAAACAAGGATCTGCTTCACTCCTCACTAGGCCGAGATTAATCAGAAAACTGCCAAACCTCTTGTTCCAACAACGCGGAGCTTGCTTAAGTCCATATAAGCTTTTGTTTAAGTGGCATACTCTTCCTGATCCATCGTCATAACCTTCTGGTTGCTTCATGTAAACTGTTTCCTCTAGTTGGCCATAAAGAAAAGCTGTTGACACATCAAACTGCCTCAACTTTATTTTCTCATTCGCTGCAACGCTTAACAACGCTCTTATTGTTCCTAGCCTCGCAACGGGACTGAACGTCTCAAAGAAGTCTTCTCCTTTCTTCTGTGAGTACCCTTTTATCACAAGTCTTGCTTTGAATCTATCAATCGAACCGTTTGGATTTGTTTTGACTTTATAAATCCATTTGCATGGAATACATTTCTTGCCAGTTGGTAGATTTTCAAGTTTCCAAGTCCGATTTGTCTTATGTGATATTATTTCATCATCCATGGCCTTCTTCCATTCTTCTTGATAATCACAGCTTATGGCTTCTTTGAAATATTCCGGTTCTTTAATATCATTTAAACTCGACTCTGCGATCATTACATAGTCATCCAATCTTCTGGGTTTTTTCATGTCTTCACGGTTTCTGAAGTTGTACTTTGATTCTTGTCTTTCAGTTTCTGGTTCCATGTCGGTTTCGGTTTCAGAGTCTCCCTCATCGACGATTTCTTCATTTTCTTGAGGTTTGTTCGTATCTGAAAGCTTTGGTGCAAGAGAAATGAATTTTTCCTGGTGTAAGGGTTTCTCTTCAAAAACAACATCTCTGGACCTGACTAAAGTATTATTTTCTTTACACCATATCCTGTAGCCATCATTGCTGTCGTAGCCTATAAGTATACCTTTCACAGCCTTTTTGTCCATCTTCCTTCGTTTTGGTTTTGGGACATGTGCGTAGCAGGTACATCCTAAGATTCTCAGGTGTTTCAAGGTGGGTTTCCTACCTGTCCAAAGCTCAAACGGGGATTTATCTGGTTTACTAGATGGACCTGTTCTATTTAGAATGTATGCAGCTGAATTTATCATTTCAGCCCATAACCCCTGAGGAATATTCTCGTGAGCATGCATCATGGCACGTGCAGTCTCTACAATGGTCCGGTTATCACGCTCACTACACCCATTTTGCTCTGGTGTGTAAGGCATGGTTAACCTTTGCTTGATCCCATATTCCTGTAAAATTTTTCTCACATAATTATTATCGAACTCTCCTCCGTTGTCGCTTAACATCTCCTTGATTACTTTCCCCGCTGTATGGCTCTCAGCTAAAAACACTTTCAACTTCTCTGCAACTTCAGATTTCTGTTTCATAAAGTAAACTTCACGGTATCTGGAAAAATCATCTTTGAACAACACAAAATATCGACATCCTGACATTGAGTACATGAATGGACCGCAGACGTCTGTATGAATCAACTCTCCAGGTTGAGTTGCTCGATCTCGTGTACCAAACTTCAATCTATGGCTTTTACCATAAATGCAGCCTTCACACAACTCACTGTCCAATTTCAAATCAACTCCAAGCTCTCGTTTGACCAAAGTCTTCACATGTCGCTTATTTTGGTGTCCTAGCCGCTCATGATAAATCTGTAACAAGTTTTCATCAGAAGTAAGACTGTTAACATGAATGAGATTATCAGGTTGTACATTTTTCACATCAAGCCTGTAAAGTCCTCCCTTCCTTGTACGTGATCCTATTAGTTTCACTTCTCCATTGACTTTCAAGACACATGTCTCTGCAGTTGAAACAAACTCACTCTTTGGAAGAAGATCTTGAGTGGCTAGTACAGAAAACAAGTTTTTCTTAATTTTAGGAACATACCAAACATCATTTAAAGTTATCTTTCCCTTTCTCCCGTTTACTGTAGTTTCCATCTCAATAGTACCTTTCCCTTGTGCACAAACAGCGTCTCCGTTTGCAGTAGTTACTGAGTGTTTCACCAAAAACGGTTCAAAAGTCTGAAACAAGTCATCTCTACTGGTTACATGATTGGTTGCTCCATTGTCAACATACCAAAAATCATCTACCTGATCATTATCAGTTGGAATATTTACATGAGATACTGACATAAGATTCATACTCGTTCCTGAATCTTTGTTATTAGTCTTTACATTATTACTTGGTTTTACCGGTCTACCATCCGACTTCCACTTAAAGCATTGTTTGACCTTGTGTCCTGGAAGTTTGCAATAGTGACAAACAACTGATTTGACATTGTTACTTTTGCCTGATGGCCTCTGACCTAACCCTGAATTTTTACTTACTTGATTCAATTTTGATTTAGCTGCCAAGACCTCACCTTTATTTTGTACATTTCTACTGTTTAAAGACTTTTCATATGCACAAAGTTGAGTTGTAAGACTTTCAATGGTTCTCTCAGAATTCGCCATTAACATCCAGCTACTTTTAAACGAGAAATACTCCTCAGGTAAAGTGCCTAGAATCTTACAGATCAGAAACAGTTCAGGTAAGTTAGCATTACTCTTAGCATCTTTCCTAACTTCCAACTTTAAACTATTCCACAAGTTTTTCAATTTAGACATATGGCTAGAAATATCATCATTAGGGTCTTTCTCATAGCTAAAGAACTCTAAGCATAAGTTGTAGGCCTTATCTTCTGAAACTCCATCGTATAGCCTATGTAATTCCAACCAAATGTCCCTACCATTTGAGAATCTCATAACTTTTTCAAGTGTTTCTTCTGTCATATTCGTGGTAATAACTAAAAGTGCATTACTGTCAGCCTTTGTATAACTAGCTAAATCTGACTTATACTTAGCTTTGGTTTCCTTGTCTGCATCTGGACTTGGCTCACTCGGCTTCTGTAGATTTCCTTCTACCACCTCGTATGCTCCAGGTAGGCTTCTTAGTAATATGCAAACTTTGTATTTCCAAGTGGACCAGTTTTTACCATCAAAAAGTCCTATTTGTATTTTGGTCAACTCCATTGTTTACGTTTACTAATAAACAGGCTTTAGTTACCAATTAAACAATCTAGGCCTAACTTCTGATTTAATAAAAACTCTTTTTAAACATTAATTAAAACATTTAACCACTGTTCTGCTACCATGTTAAAGTAAAAGACAGGTTTAAAACACTAAACAAAAGTTATTAACAAACGTTTACATAACTGTTTATTCTCATAATAAATTACAACTTCTTTGTTACAACAATTCTCCTAAAATATATTTTAAATAAAAACATCAGCTGGTTGAAAATAATAATTAAATAGAGTTGAAGTGTATAGAGTAACATTTAATAAATGATATGATATTTCATATATCTTAACAGAAACAACAAAAAAGCAAAATGGAGGATTCTCCCCACCCACTCAGAGTGCACAAGGTCACTCAGTTCGGCGCGACAGCCGAGACTCTAAGCAACTGCAGTGTGTGCAATTGTATTTTAGTCGAAAAGACTAATTTCCCCATTGAAAAACTAAAAGTTTATGTTGAGGTCTAGGGTGCCCCTGTAAGATTTTTTTTAATTGTATCATTCGAAAATATTTCGTTGGGATCGGCTTTTAAAACACATATTTTTAGTTTCATCGTTAAAATCTATGCACAGCCAACTAAACGGGGGGCCCCTGCCAGAGGCCCCGGGGCTCTGCCCCGGTTGCCCCAATGGTAGTTACGGCCCTGCAACAAAGTTATCTGAATACATGCCAACAAATTGTACCCTACCCAATGTGTAAGATTTTTATCCACTGAATAAAGTTTGGGAAGAATCTAAAGGAAGGGAGCTTCTACAAAAATATATAGGGAGGAAGCTCGTCGAATGCTTTCTGAAAATTAAGATAAATAGTATCAACCTGTGCTTTACTCTAAACCATTGGACCAGTAACAGCAAGAAACAAGGACAAATTAGTAACAGTTGAACACTTTTTTATGAAACTATGCTGATGATTGAGAAAGGGTACATACAGATTGTCTTGTACTATGTACATTATTTTTAAATATCTTTGGTAATACACAGAACAGATATAGGTCTACAGTAACCCAGCTTTTTGGAGATAAAGTATTGCTGGGATTGTAGGCAATGATAGGTTGATAGAGTAATAGGTTCTATTCTCGGTTCTGTTAATACTGACATGGTATCCACTCATGATTGACATGTCTGTGGACACTACTAGAGAATTCTGGGATGAACGTGTTAGGTGGTAGTCAGGGTTTGGTTGTTGTGTAGGGAAGAGAACTGAATATCAGGCTTTTCAATTAGTTGAAAATCATACAATTATTACATGGTTCAGATTCCGTCTAAAG
>JAQJVL010008450.1:0-19707 GCA_035578905.1 Stictocephala bisonia
AGATCTCTTTAACACTTAACCCCACTCCTGTCAGTGTATATGGCAGTGCTACAAAAAATAACTTAGAGCCAGATACAAGAGTTTTACAGAAAAAGGCCACAAGAATAATTTAAAACCTACAATTCAGTGAAACAGTCAACATTAATTTTAAAAATTTGAACATCTTCACAGTATATGGCTATTATATTTAAGAAACAATTTTTATTTATTAATAAAAATCCTACACAATCAGTAAAATTAAATGCATAGTTCTAACACTAGAGGGAACAATTCAATAGTATTGCAGCACCACTGATTTAAATTCTTAAAAAAACACATTTCGTACATAGGTAAATTTCTCCTTCAGATTAAAGAGGAACATGATAGTGCGAAACTTTATTCACTGCTGAAAACATTCATAATCGATTTTGCTCCTTGTTCAATGTCAGATTTCTTGCAAAATAAAAATTACTGAACAAAATTTAAAAATGAAATTTAAGATGTTAAATTTAGTCATATAGAGAGAAATTTTGACACTATTCTGGTGTAAATGTAGTATAATACCAAATGATGAATAAAGCTAATTTCAGTTAAGAATAATCAGTTAAGAAATCAAACTAATTTGTTCAGATTTATTACTGCATACCAGCTTACAGCCTCTGCTAAGCTAAGTGAAATAAATACCAAATGAAAGGGTTCAAAGAATAAAACTGGCAACTGAGTTGTTAATTTTAAAGAATTTTTAGCAATCAAGTAAAATCATCATATATAAATTTATTGACAGTAGCTCACCACTGCACTGGCATTGCTAAGTGTGGGCCGTCCTCCATCGGAGGTAGAAAGTCACTAAGAACGGTACAAAATTGGTGTTTAGCTCCCAATTTAATGTGCAAAGTATGAATCCTCTAGCTCAATTAATAATAAAACTATTGAAACGTCTTGACTTTTTACTAACCCTGTAAATATATATATTAAGATTTATAATATGTTCATTTACTGTACAGTTACCTAAACAAAATATTTTTGTATACTTCACCTGAAGATGGTATTTTAATACTTAAATATTTTGTGAAGAAATAAAACAATAACATCATGTTTGAACTGTTGACAGGTTAGACTTCATATTTTCAATTTATATTTGAGTTATCAGTTGAGCAAATGTCAAGAGGGTGTCTTACTTCTGCTGCAAAGGCACTGGGCAAGCCAAGCAAAGGCATGTGGGACACAACCACTCGGGTGACATTGTCTTGTGGAGGCACATTGGGTACAATCCTCTGCATCTTATCAACCTGTTGAACAGATCAATGTGTCAACTCTCTTTTGTACCAACAATTCAATATTCAATTAGACAACTTCTCCCAAGCATGCCAAAATACTCCCATGACTGAATAATATTTCATTTTCAAAAATGTATACAGTAAAGCCTTGTTATAAAGGACCTCACTATGCAGACTTCACACTTATAATGTGCAGTATACACTGCCTGACTCATACATTCCCCCTACAATAAGAAATTATGATCGTTTCACATGTCTTATCTTGTCCATTGCTAAAGCTTGCATACCAAGAGGTTACAGAAAGGAGTATATACCAGGATGAAGTAAGGCATCAGACGACCTTTACAAAGAGTTTAATGCTAACATAAATTCCAACACAGTTAACCTGCTGCTGCACTCTCTAGATAGTGCCTGGAGAGAAAAATGGATTAAAACCGCTAAATATATCAATTTTACCCACAGGAGTAGAAAAAAGGACTCTTTTTAGAAAACTCTGTAAAAATCAAAGAGAAGTGCTCTGCCAAAATGTCTTTAATATACCTAAACGGATAGTCAGCTTATCAAAATCAGTAAGCCATCCTTCTGACAAACACGTGCTTTACGAGTTAAATTTAAAAATAGAGCCAACTGGCACACAGGAAGTTATCAGAAATTTCATAAAGAGATAGACAAGGAAACTTCCACTGAAAGCAGCTGGTCTTGATGGTATCTTTCTGAAATTTCTGTTGAATGCTCGTTAAAAGCTGAAACAATGGGTTAACCCTTCGCACCCAGCAAACAAATACCCAGCCTCTACTTTGCTTCAAATGCGGTTAACAAACATATCCGAAATGAAATATTTTTGTCGATAGTGTAAATGATAGTTCATAAAACATCCGCTTGAGCGCAGCATCAACTTAGACATGTCTTTGGCCAACTCCCTCAGCCTATAAAAGACGTAAAAAACATTGCTTTCAACACTTATCGTTCTTTTTCTCTGTTTTCTAGTTTTCAATTAATTTGTTGTAGTTTGTATCATAAATGAAAGAAGTATCTTTCATTTGTATTACAATGAAAAGTAATATATAAAAAATGTTCCACATTTTAGTTGAAACTGTTAACTAATTTTAGTTGAAATTAGTTAACAGTTTCAACTTAAATGTTGAACATTTTTTATATATTACTTTTCATTATAATTGTACATGTATAATAAAATAGCGTTAAAAATTATAATCTTAACTTTAAATATAAATTTATATACTTTTGTTTATAAAACTTAAATTAACTTCACATTTCATTAAAATTATTTTTTTTACAAAATTATGACTTACTTTAAAATAGGATAAAATAATTTCCGCGTGCAAAGGGTTAAAACAGTCTACATTAAGCTACAGAAAAATTGCCAATAGCATTCAAGTGATCATATTTGTAGTTGTTCTAAAGCCTGGTAAAGATCCTAATTGAGTGGAAATTTATCACCTTATGTCTCTTCTTAGTTTTTGTTATAAGTTGTTGGAAAAACTGTTATAAAATCCCTGTGCTGTGCAATATAGCTCCTCCAGAGATGACATCAGGAGGCACTACTTAAAGGATTCAATAAAATCTTGAATTCCCCGCATCTCCCGATTACACAGGATCTCCAAAGTCAGAACGGTTCCTTAAAATCTCGAAACCCACCTCTACGTACTGCTTTCTAGTTGAGCAGATCAAATTTCTCGCTCACTACTAGCTGGGCCCCTAGCATGGAACAGTTTTAATGGATGATATAGGTTCCTTATTATCAATCTGTCAAGTACTATGGATGGGATGAACCTCCCTCGTAGGGAATAGACAGTGTTAAATTGCTTTCGAAATGGCGTGGGCAATATAACTACTGAAAACATAATGCTATGGATATTGACACTAGGTCAGTCATGTGATTGCAGGAATTCATCCAAACAATGGATCACATAGTTACAGAGCGTCCCATGCGCTCTTTTTTGGAGGGATTAGCTAGCATAAATAGAGTCAGTAAGGCATATCTTAAATGGCTTGATGGATTGGATTTAGCTGTGTGACAGGAGATCACTTTATTATTTCTATTAATAAATAACATGACTTTTAGATCTTGTTCAAATATATATTACTACTTTTTAAAAATTAATAAATGGTAGCTGACATCAAACTATATGCTATATATAAATTCTGATAAACGATTTAAGGTCAGCTACGATTGACAAACGGCACAAAACCACTGCTGCTCACTTCCTGTGCTAATGGACTGGAATAGTTTTGTTTTTTATTTCAATTATTTATTTTGAAACACCACCACTTGAAAATATGATGATGTATTTTCCTAACCATTTAAACAAATGTTTTTTGTAACAATGAAATAAATTATGATTCATTCGGGGTGTTTTTTCTAACTTTGTTACCATTGGGATTTTGTAAACTATGAAGCTGAAAACAAGCTTAAAATAGGAAACATTTCTTCGTTTTAGGAGGGGATTAAAAATATGTACTGTTGGCGCAGAAGTTATGTGCATCCGAGTTTGAAGGTTATTAACTAAGAAGCCTATGAAAAGTCCAATCATACAATTGTTTTCCTCGTTTAGTTGTACGTTATTGAAACATGAGTTTTTAAATGTTATCATATGTTTTAAATAATTGTTATGCTAGTTGGAACAAAAAAGTACCTTAATTTTAACTAGATTTCACTGTAAACAAAATTTACACCATTATTACTGAAAAACCTGTTTAAGTATCACATTTATATTTTAATACATGGTTGATAGGAATGTTTCCTGTAATTTTTATACATTTTTAGAATTTTTAATTTTCAATAAAAATACTTCTTATCAATTGTCTTAAACATTGTTTTCTTGGCTTTTAGAGGCCTTAAAATTATTTAGATGGTCTTGTTGTAATCCTTATTACATGTATAGTTACGATATATTATTTTAATATGTGTAAGGAAAAGTTGTGAATTTAAATTGAATTAAATTTATTAAAAACAACTTTAAATTGATTTAAATCAATATAAAATCACTGCACTTTTAGTCATATAAAATAATGTATCATAACAATACATGTAATAATGATTAGAACAAGACCAAATAATTAATTTTCCAGCCTCTAGAAGCTAAGAAAATAATGTTTTAGGAAATTGATGATATTTTTTCTTGAAAAGTTAAAATTCTAAAAATGTATAAAAATTAAAGGAACATATTAAAAAATAAATGTGATACATAAACTGGTTTTTGAGTTATAACGGTGTAAATTTTGTGTACAGTGAAAACTAAAAATTAGGGTACTTTTTATGTTCCAACTAGGATAGTAATTATTAAAACTTATGATGACATTTTTAAACTCATATGTCGTAACATACAATGAAAAGAGGAAAACTATGGCATGATTGGACTTTTCATAGGCCTTTTAGTTTCTTGGAAAACAACCTTCAAACTCAGGTGCACATAATTTCTGCACCAACAGTAGTTAACACTTTTCTAAATGGCTGCCATTTTCCAACTTGGCGGCCAACACAAATTTTCCTAATGAAAAACCCAAATTTTATGGTGGTTTTGGATAGTAAATATTATTTTAAGACTATTTTATACTTAGGTAATTTTTTATATACCTAACCGGGATCAAGCTTTATAGAACCCCAAGGTTTAATATAATAAAGGTAGTCCTTGGCCCTATCTGTTATAAGAAGGCTATTAGACTACTACTATTACCAATACCAGCTGTCGATTTATAGTAATTTTTTAATAGCTAATGAATATGCAGGTCTCTCCACCTCAAGCTGCTTTGGATTTCAGACCTATCAGTATCTTGCCAGCGTTATCAAAATGCCTCGCAAGGTTAGTCCATCGGCAGATGTCATCATTTATTGAGAGTACTGGATTATTGTCAAATTTTCAATCTGGATTTTGTTCAAGATTTAGTACTACCACTGCCCTTCTTAAAATTACTGACTATATCCGCTCTGCCACTGACAAGTCGCTACTTACCATCTTGACCCTATTCAATTTTTCTTAAGCTTTCGACTATGTTTACTACCCCCTTCTTTACAAAAATATGCTCTTTAGTGGTTTTTTTATGGTTGTATTGACTGAGTCAGGTCATACTTTTGACAGGCCGTCGACAGTGTATAAAGGCAGACAACATAGACTCTGACTGGGAACTGGTGACAAGAGGTGTGCCCCAAGGCACCGTACTTGGGCCACTCTTATTCTTACTATACATTAACAATGTTACTACTGTTATCACTTTCTACAAATTCCACTTATACGCTGATGTCTACACTATATACTCACTTCCCTCTGACAGACTTGCCTACTAATGTAACTAACATCAACCGTGATATCCAGTCCATCACAATTTGGGCTCTCATTTAGCTTGAAGCTTAATGAGGCCAAAACCCAAACAATATTGTTGGGCTCTTCTATACTTAATTATAACATTGACCTAAAAAATATACCAAAATTCAAACTTAACAATACCGAATTACCGTTTTGTGACAAAATTAAAAACTTAGGACTTATTATGAACAAAAAATAGAACTTGACTGATAAAGTTACTGTAGTGTGTAATAGAATTGTTTCTGCTAAACATACTTTGAAAATATTTGTCATGTTTTTCCTCTCAATGTCAAGGTGTTGTTACAGTAGGACCCCGATTATCCAAAACAATTGGGTCTGGACCCATTTCCAATTATGGAAATTTCCGATAATCAGAGCAATGGTGAACAATAAATGTGTACACATAATGTCTAAGTATTAATGTAATTTTATTGTAAAACTATGTAGTGTATTACAGCACAGCATAACTTTAAAAAAATCACTTTGTAAAGTATTTTATTTTGATTCAAAAGTCATAATTACTATATTTTTGTTTGTAGTTTGACATACACCATTATAACAGTACACAATTGATGTTAGTACAGTAAAATCAGCAAGCTAATAAAAGTACTACAATCTAACACAGTAAATAATAAAATTAACTACATACTACAAAATCACAACAAAAGTGAATACATTACAAGCTCAACAACACATGATCCAAAAGAGCTTGCACTTGTGAACGAAAAAAGCTTGCAGCTAAGCCCAACAGGCTGGGTCACTGATATTTCTAGGTTGTCATAATAAGGTAGAGGGTTAGGCCTAAAAATAATTCTCATGTATATCACTTCACTGCCACCACACATAAAAACTAAACATTCTTGTCATATTCTAGCCTTGCTGGGATATATTTATTTATTATTTTAAAATACAGTATCCTGCTTACTATATAATTTAATTTTTGTTATTGTTTTAGAACATAACAAGTAACAGATTCAATGTAAAATGTTTCACCAAGTGTTTTTAAGATTAATGTTAATTATTTCCTTTTTTCACAAGATAGTTTCATTTAACTTATGTTACAGATATTCAGAGTTTTACTGTGGTAAAGACTCTAGTTTTCACTCACTTTCATTAATGTAATACTGTAATCAGTGACAAGTCTGTTGAGCTTGCGGAAAGATTACAGTGTGCCCAAAACTACTGCATCAGATTTATTTTCAATCTGAGGGGAAGGGATCATGTTTTTCAATCAATTATCCATCTTAAAGTTAAACACTCTCCGCCAATTCCACATCCTAATTTTGTTGTACAATATTCTTCAAAACCAAATTCCTAATTATCTGTCACAGCAATTTGTTTGCTTGTCACAAGTTAGTGGAGAGTCAATGTTAGTTATTCCAGTTCACTGCTCCACCACTTTCAATAAATCATTCATTGTATTCGCGTGCAGACTCTGGAATGCTCTGCTTGATCTCAGATCTATTGAAAAGCACACTTGGTTCGGGGCGGAGGTGAGGTGTTATCTGCTCCGGGCCTTGCGGAAGTAGTGGCTGGTGGCGCTATAGCTTAGTGCTGATGGTAATGAGTATTTGTGCCGAATTAATGTACTTTGCAAAAATCTAAATTTCATGAATAACTTAAGTTTTATTTGATATAGTGAAATTATTTTTAGTTCTAAGATAAATATAACTTTTATATTTTGACTGTGTGTGGTTTACTTCTTAATTATATTTTTAATTTTTTATGAATTATTACTTATATTTCAAATTATATCTTATTATGTATGATAAGGTTAAGTAGTAGAGAGAGCTTTGCAGCCCTAACTGTCCAAAACAGCCTTTACGCCCAAACATGCAACACTTGAGAAATGGAGCTTGACTGGCTTAGTATGAGTTAAGTCACACAGTCAGAAATGATATGATACTTTCAGCGTATTAGAAACCGGCCATTATGGCTGTCGAAAAAAATCTAGGTTGTTAATCCTATTTGCAATGGAAGCTAATCTGACCACTGGCTCACACTCTCCAAGGTATGAGCAATGAAATGGATCTCTTGAGAAAAAGGTGTAATATGGAACTCTTGGACCTATAGCCTAAACTGAACCAGTGTTTAGCTGATAATGATGAGCTAATAAGGTTGATGAATTCAGTTCTGCACACATTTCCAGTTCATTAAGCTCTGGAAACTTCCACTCCATCCATGACAAGAATTTCCTTTGGATGGCCTCAACGGCTGCACCTGTGTAGTCTTCAAAGGTGACTTTGAACCTTATGTTTATATTTGTAAAACAGCCAACTAAAATTTTTAATATAATTTTAGAAGGTATTAATACAATTTAAATACTGAAAACTATTAACATTACACAATTTTTTTCCTAAAATTAAAAAAAACTATTTCAAGTGATTTAGATTTGATTTTGGTAATGAATTCCGGAGAACATGTCCCAAAACACAACTTCTGCATGCAATTCTCACCATGTTACAAAAATCTAATATTTTGGAAATCACACCTGTTCTTTGATTCCCAACAATTTTCAAACAGGTTATATTTGATGTGATATTACTGAACTTACAATTTAACAGTGCAATTAATTTTGTTTTTGTGTTGTTATAACATTTTGAACTGATACAACACTATCAATAGGACGTGTGCTAAGCTAAATTAACTCAGGTGAGATCAAAAGGCTTAAAGAAATGTTCATAACAAAAGTATTATATACCTGAATAATCTGCATACTGCCAAAACTGTGAACTGTTTGTAAATTAAAGAACTTCTTAAATCGATTAACTTTCTTCTCTGTGACAAGCTCGTCTTCCCCACCAATATCGTTGTCTCCCGGAATAAACAAAGTCTAGACAAAATATACAGGTGGTGTTAATTATTTTACAATTATGAAATATAATACAACCTCGATTATCCCACAGTCCGTATCATCCGGTTCGACAAGTAGATAACAATAAAAATTATTTACAAGATAACATTACAATTAATCGGAAGAGTCTTTCAGTTTTGAAACGCAAATGTCGTACACGAGATTTCACTTTTGCATTTCGCAAATTGCAAGCGCTGTATTGACTAGTCACCCTCTCTCGACAAGCGGTCGCTTGTTACTGCGTAATAATTTAATAATGCACCTGAAGATCCGAACTGGCAATGTTGTTTACTTTTGTTTAGTGTGGCTGGCTGGAAGAGTCCATTTCGCAATTGGGGGAAGTGGAACAGTACACACCCCTAAGCAGCGTCAACGTTGGCGACCGTAATAAACATAGTTCGTTTCATTAAAATTGCTGCAGAACGTGTTGCATCACATGCAATTGTAGGTGTCCTGCTTACACATGCTGTCTGTTATCAGTAACTAAACGTGTTTATCCAATAAACACAAGTTATTTATGACTTATGTTTTATCTGGATTTTATCGTATCCGGCTTGAACCTCACCACATTAGGCCAGATAACCGAGGTTGTACTGTAATACTTAACAGACACCACAGTTCTTTATATAATTAAAATATTTAGCAAAGATAGGATAAGAGGAAGATATGGGGCTGACTTATGCAAGCTGACTAAATCTTAATATATAAGAATGAGTACCTGAAATTCATTGTCATTCCATCATTTGACAATGGCTTAACAGATTTCCTTCATCTTTTTGGATGACGTTTCCTAATTTTTCGTAGAATGTTCTTGAGAAAAGAAAAACGAAAAAAATCACAAGGAAATTGGAAACTTTTGGAAAACTAACCAAGGAGTTTTAGTTTGATTTATTTACAAACAAAATAAAATTTGAAACATGTGATGTAAATGTTTCTGTAACTTATTACTTTTTTTGTATAAAATCTGATATATTTTATTTCTTGGTGATAAAGTGGTAACTGAAACAGACTTTCATTTAATCACAAATTAATATGCAGTATGAAAAGTTGTTATATATTCATAAAGCATATTAATGTTTAATTGAATTCAATGCAACTATGTCAATGCTATTTATATTATAATCCCATTCATCATATGGGTTAAAAGATGTAGAGGTCACTCCCGGGAAGGTTTCTGGTGTGGTTTTATTTGCACCCCACTGGCCTTTAAAGTTTCAATATTATTAATTAATCATGAGCTGTAAAAAAAAAAAAAAAAATAGAAACTTGTAACATACCCAAAGTTAAAAGGTATTCTTGTTACCATCAGATTTGAGAAAAGACTATGTTTATGGACTGTCTTCAACACCAAAATTCATTGTGATAGAGTCCAAATGTCCTGGCAAGGCCGTAGGCCGAGCTTCCTTACGATGCCACAGGCCGAGTTGCACAAAGGGGCTAAAGGCAGAGTTCCCAAGCGAGGCTACAGGCCAACCTTCTCTTACAAGCATAGGGAGTGACGAAGTGTGTAAGGGTAACTTCTCTTACAGATAAAATATTTATGGAAACTTCCCTTACAGGTATGCGAAGCTACCATAAATGAACTACAAAATTACTGTGTTCATATGTTAACCCTGTAGCAAGGCAGGGTAAACAGCTAGTTATAAATAAGTCAAGCAATATAAATAGTTCAAGCATAGCTTAGTTAAATCAATAATCTGGCAGTAAAACAGATTTTGTTTTGTTTTGTTCACAAGTCAATGCTACAACAAAATATTTTCAAAACAGTTTTTTAATATGAACTCTTTGCTTATGTCAGGATTAGAGCTGTGCCTAGTAGTTTCACGTGTAGAATGTTGAAACTGGTTCCACTACAGCTCAGAAACACAGGTCCAAGAACTAGTTTCATTGCAACAAGTTCTAAAACCCAAAACAGTACCACGAGGATCGTTCCAGCTCGATCAGTCTAGTTGTAGTTAGTTCTAGTTGCGACCATGCGTCTAGTTTCGAAATAGAATCTGCTGCAACGAAACAACTTTGTTTACCGGTTAAATTTCCTTAAACAAGAAACAATGTGTTATATTTATTTGTGTACAGTAGTACTCTTTTAATTTAAATAGCTTTATTTCTCTCTCTCTCTCTCTCTATAAAAAAATAGATTATTTGGTTGTACAAACTATAACCCATTAAATTAATTTTTCACTAGTAAAATAAGTATTTTTCAATTAATTTAATTAAAAAAGTATAATGAGTAAAAATATAATAAAAACCATAACCATTCAATTAAGGAAAAAATTAGTTCACTATCATAATTTTAAAGTTTCCTTACTTTATGGTAAATAAATAAATTCACTTTCAACAACTGGTGGTCTTGTTGCAAATGGACACTTTAATATTATTATTTGACAGCAGTAATCACTATATTTTATGTCATATTGAAGTGTCTTTTTTACATTTTATGTCAATCTTTGAAGTTACATAGAGAAGATTGTTAGTCACATTCTAAATAGTTTTGTTGCAACGAGACGAGAACTGAAAATAAGTTTTATTCCAAGTGGAATTATTTCATGACTAACTTGAACTGGTTGGAACTAGTTCCAAGAACAAAACGTTGCAATGAAGTAATTCCACTTCCAACGACCTACCTGTAGTCAGGATTCGGAGTTGAAAGTGGATTGTTAAGCACAAGTTTCTTCTTAAACTAATTTGTTCTGTTAAACTAATTTTAATTGATAAAATATTATTCAGTATTTTATAAACTACTCTTTACCTTGTTTCCAGGAATAAAATCCAATTGAAATATACTTCTAAATCTTACAAAATATCTTTGGTATTCATCATCAGTTGCTACACTGCCTTCATCCATCAAATCACCAAGGAAAACTATCAAATCAGGATTAATATGGCGTAGTGCAAGGCTAAACGATTGCTTCAAGTACCTGTAAAAAGAAATATGAATGCTTTTGTCAATGTGTTACAAAAACAAAAATGTCTACAATGTTCTAGAAACTCTAAATCTGTCATGGCAGATACCGAATTTGCACATTTTTACATGAATTTAACACGGGTTTGCATTTAATTTATGTCCAAACACTACAAATCAGGGACCTGCCGGCTTTTATTACAGATATAGGGTTGAAATGTATTTACTTTACTATAATATTCTATGAATTGCAAGAGTAACAGTCTTGTTGATGGTGCAATATTTATTTTTTCATAATAAGAGATATTTCACTTATAGAAAAAAAGGGGGGAAAAAACAACAGAGTGATAAATCTAAAAATTTGGAAAAAACTATAACTGATCTTTGAATTGATTCATTGATGTCATAATTTCTTAATTTCTTTTAATTAGATAGTATGGTTTAATTAGATAGATTAGTAGATTAATAGATGGTTTCTCCCCATGAGACCAAGAGGGAGCGGTGCAGCACAAGTCCTCAGTACAACTGAGTGTCTGACTAGAATGTGCTTGTTGTTTGTGGTGGAAATGATCAATTGATAGGAAACGCAACTAGATAAAGCGATTTTACTCATACCAGGTTAGATGCCTATCCACCATTTTTCCTTATATAAAGAAAACACTAAATGTTTTTTTATCCTTATTTTGTTATTCGGCTTAGATAAAAGAGAGAAACAGATTTTTTACATCAGTTGCCATTTTTTAGGTATTTTTATTTTCATATTTTCATCACAATCCCCATTAATATTTTGGAATGGAACCTCATTTAAAATATTGATTTTATTTCTTAGTATTACATCTTATATATTATTTGACATAAGATTAAAATAACTCTAAAATATGAATTTGAAATAATGTCTTACAAAGACTATTCAGTCTTTCAAGAGTCTTTTCTACCCAGACTCCTGGAATCAACAAGGCCAACAGTAGAATAGACATAACTCTATGGAGAGCAAGGACGACACAGTCATCTAGTTTCTTCTTTACATTTAACTATTTACTTTAAGTTACATACAGAAACATTTGAATAAAATGTTTGTCATATAAAAATTATCTACATGTGAGTACAGTAATTATTTTCACAACTCAAACCACGCAAGATCATACATTGAGTTGCCTACAAAACACTTATAAAGATTGAATAAACAAAATACTGATTTGAGTGTAAATTAATCAAAGTTATAAGTTGTGAGGAAAGTTTTACCAGAAAAATAAAACTACAAAATAATTAACCACACTAACATGTTTCACATACTAGACTTTACTCATGAATAAAAACATTGTCAACAATACATTATTTTCACGGACCAAAACATTTGTTTTAACAAATTTAAATAATTTAAACCAAACCCAACAACACTGATTAATTATAACATCTGATTGATGTTAGTGATAATTAATTAATTATAATGATTAAAAAATAAAATCAGGCTTTTAGCATGGAACATGCTTTAGTCTTGACCTAACTGCCTGAAAACGTTACGCGGGAGGGTGACGCGGGAAGGTGACGCGTAACCATGAAAACACAATGACATATCAGTGTTGACTTCAATAATGATTTTATTTGCAAGCGTTCATCAAAGTACATCTTTAGTTTCCATGACAACTCTTGTTAAAAATATACAAAATTAAGTCCTAATTAGAGAATCCATTTTGTGTCTATAGGATTATATAAGATAATAATTAACTTCCTTTCAAGGTGGTAATGAGTTATCGCGTGAGTAAGAACCTGAGCCGCGAAACAATAAAATTTAAAAAGTAAAGATATATTTATATTTTTAAGATATGTTTATATTTTTTGTAATTCCTTACATGAAATCTAAAATTCGTTGTTTTCGGAGAAATACATTTGCAGAAATTATTAAAAAGGAGCCAGCAAACAGAAAAAGCGCAGCTAAAGCATGTTCCATGTTTCTTGAATTTTAGCCGTAGGCTCTAAGCAAAAAGATCCGGGGGTCCAGGGGGCTTGCCCCCTGGCGAGGCCCGCAGGGCCGAGTTTTTTTTTTTATCTTAAAATAAGAGAGAATAATGACAGAATGTAATCATTGATTTTACTATACATAGAAGATAGTTCCATCCAATGTTAAATTTTGAGGCACGGAATATGGGAGCGACCGTGCTGCAACCTGTCGTCGAGTTAAAGAGGTCGAAATTGTCTCCAGTTTCGACTGTTCGGTTGCACAAACTGTGAGCAGTAAAGGAAACTAATCACTCCCTCTCATTCTCCCATTCTCTCTTCTTTCTCTTAAGACGCTTGTCCGGAAGTACTTGTCTACTGTCGCCCCTCCATCTGTCTACTGTCGCCGATTGGCCTTGATAGTGGGTCAAAGTGGGATATTATTCCTTGCTGTGGTTTGTCTTGCACGGAAAGGAATCGCGATCTTTTATTTAGGCCTTAGGGGTTTGTGAATATGAAAAATGTTAGGGGACTTTTTTTGTTATTTTGTCAATGTAAATACCAGTGTGTTACAGATGTTTAGTTCAAACATTATACATTATCTAAAATGATGTAAATACTGTTTGTATTATAAGTTTATTGATATTTTAAGTAATTGTATATTTAGAAGTAGCAAGAAAAATGGTGGTAGTTCTAAATTGTTAAAGGCTAAATTGTTAAGTCCCTGGATAGCACCAAACATTTTATATAAATTTGAGAGACGTAAAAAATTATATAAAATTTCTACGAAAAGACCATATGACAGTTTTTCAAAATTATTTTGTAAAATGTACTAATGAATTAAATAATGTGATCAATTTTACAAAAAAAATTTTTTATTCAACATTATTAGAAAACTGTAAAGGTGATGTATCTGAGCAGTGGAAGGTAATAAATAACTTGGCAAGTGGGTTTTCAAAGAAAAAAGTTGAGCTAATTGAATTGCCAAACGGCTAGAGCCTGAGCCTTCCGTCATTGATAAGATAAACAATCACCTTTATCACAAACCAGTCTAGCCGTCCAGACGTTGTACATTCCAATACCCTTCCACCTTTACATATTTACTATCAACATTCATTCCTTATAACTCCAACAGATTTAAATGAAATTAAGAGTACATGAAGTACATGAAATTAAGATTTAAATGAAACCATACTATTACAGTTCAAAATATGCGCAAAACCCAAATTTACGTTTTATTTTTTAACTATATTATTGTTTATTTGTAATAGTTATTTGTTTATATAGTTTTGTTAGTTCTTGGCATTGTTTGTTCTGCTCATTCTCAGTTGTGTAAATAAGTCATATTCGAATTGTTATAATTAAAAACGCCACAGAGTGCGGCTATAGTTAATTTTGTTATTATTTAGACTGTGGTTACTTAAAATTAGTTATTTCTTATGTTATTGCTGGTCACGCTACTTGTGAAGTGTAACCAGTTTAATTCCAGAGTGTCTTTTCCAGAGAAATTGAAAATATAAATAAATTGCAGTTTATCCATACTTTCACATCTAGTAAAATAATAGTATGAAAAACTGGTGTGTTAACTTTAATTATATTCGCCTTAGACATACTTTTTACAATGGTCTGATTCAATCAATGTTATAAAACGGTATTTTTTAAAGGGGGACATAAACAAAATTTACAATAATTTCACAACCTGATTAAAATAATGAAAATTGAATCTAAATAATCAGTAGTCTAGTTATATTCTATCACGATAATATTTCCTAACCAATTGCAATTGACATTGAGATTGTTTTTCTCAAGAAGTAATAATAGAGTCACAACTCTTCATGATTCCGAAAAAAAAAAAAAAAATAAATAAATAAATAAAAACTGACCATTCACTAAACAATGAAATATTTTACAAACAATCATGCAATTACTTGGAACCAAATAATATGTTAATGTTACAGACAGTAATAATAAAACATATGTATATAATAAAATTAAAAATAATGCTATTTTAAATTAAATGCCTATACACAGATTGTCTGAATTAGGCCATAAGATGAAAGCTATTTTTATCTTGTATAGAAGTAAATTAGTGGTTTTGTGATCAGCTGATGCATTATAAGTGTAATAGTTAACTATTTTTCGCACTCGGTTTTTTAGAGTTTTAATTGTGTTAAAAGTTTATTTTTTTGTTATTAATTGCAATATTAGGGATATTGAATACCTATTTTGTGTTTTTGTGTTGATTTCACCCAGTTATTGTTAAAATAACGAAGGGGTCTTTGTTTAAACATTGCTTACCTAAGCATAACAAAAAAACAATAATGGCTAAGCCAGTGTTTATTTTCCCTTCCCAATCTTCTTTCAACAAGCCTAAATCATGTGATTTAACGCCCAACACTACAGAATCAAATGAAAACATTGATCAAGATTTCTTAAGACCACCAAAAAGAAAAACAGTCAACAATTGTGTAAATCTACAGACTAAAAGGTATGTCTTAGTAATCAGCTGTGTGATCAAAACAAATTTAATCCACGATCAGACCACAACTACTCTATTGCTAATAATGATGAAAATGAGATGGCTGATGTAACTGCTACAAGTGAATTGCATAAAATTGTTAAACCTCCACCTATTTTTGTCCACGATGTTAACAATCACCAGGAAATTGTCAAAGATATTAAAAGTGTAATTACTTGTGAGTTTACCACTGAAGTCAAAGGCTCATCTTTGAAAATTAATCTTCAGACCATAGATGATTTTAGAAAACTGACACAATTTTACAACGAATCAAATGTGAAATACCATACGTTTCAGACAAAAATAGACAGAAAATTAGAAGTCGTAATTAAAAACATTCCCTGCTCTCTTCCTCCAGAGGAAATTCGGGATGAGTTAATCTCTCACAACTATCCGGTTCTCACTGT
The DNA here is from genome assembly GCA_035578905.1 of Stictocephala bisonia. NCBI lineage: Eukaryota > Metazoa > Arthropoda > Insecta > Hemiptera > Membracidae > Stictocephala > Stictocephala bisonia. Next base: position 16,195 of record JAQJVL010008450.1, read on the forward strand.
AAATTAATTATTTAACAAAGAAAAAATTCCATTCCCTATTTGTGCAGTCTCGTTAGAAAACAATGAATCTGGAAAAGCTATATTTGAATTAAATAGACTGTGCTACTCTGTTGTTCATGTTGAGCCTAAAAGGAAGCCTACAAAATGTGCCCCAGTGTACTCGATGTCAACGTTATGGTCACACGAAAAATGTTTGCAAGCTCGATCCCAGATGTGTGAAGTGTACTGGCCAACATCTCTACTCTGCTTGTCCGAAGAAGAAGACCGACCCCCCTGTATGTGTAAACTGTGGGGAGAATCATTTGGCCAATTTCAAAGGCTGTAAATACTATAAAGATATACAGCAAAAGACTAAAAGCAATGTTACTGGACTCACCCATCACTCATATACTAAGAGTACTGATGAAAAGTGCAGTACCAAAAACACTGGAATTGGAATAAAACCCTCACAAGCCTGCCCTCCTTTTTCCAAGTCATACGCTCAAGCAACTAAGATGACGTCAACAAATTTGCATCACCAAACTGATTTCAGTGTTTTTAATAACGACACTACTGAAACTGCAGCTAACGAGGTACTTGAGAGTGGCTCTAATATAGAACAATTAATATTAGATTTAGTTAAGTCAGCCATGCCTATCATTAAAAAGATTATATCTAATGTTATTACTTCACTGTTCCAAAATGCACCCTAGAACATGCATCATACAAAACTTAAAAATCCTAAACTGGAATGCTGATGGCATAAAGAGAAAGAAGAATATTTTTTCAGAGTTCATGGTTCGGCATAACATCGATGTCGCCTGCATCACTGAGACGCACTTTGTAATAAATGAGCCCTTTAAAATCCCTGGATACTTTATTTATAGAGAAGACAGGAATGCACCCAATGCTTCTGGAGGATTGGAAATTTTTATAAAAAGAAACCTTAATCATCACAATATACTGCTGCCAAATCTTATTTCAGCTGAAGCTGTTGGTATCAAAATTAGTTTGCAAAATGACCAGTCTTGTAATGTTATTTCTGTGTACAAATCACCCAATCGACGTTTTCACCAACAAGATCTTTTAAATCTCAGTCATGGTGACACTCCAACTCTTATCTTAGGAGATTTAAATTGTAAACATCAATTTTGGGGTTGTAGGGTAACTAACCCAAATGGGGTTCGCTTGTTACATGATATGAATAAAACCAATATAAATATTTCAGCTCCGTCTGAACCCACTCATTACCCTTGGCAAAACAATTTCCATCCCGATATATTGGACATTACTCTTCACAAAATCTTTGGAGCTCCTATTCTATAACAAGTAATCAGCGAACTTGATTCTGACCATCTCCCTATTATTGTAAGTTTTTTCATACAACCACTATTTTCTCCGCAAATTCCCAGACTGATAAACGGTCCAGTCGATTGGGATACCTTCTGTGCAGAATTCGACAATCGCATGAAAGTTCCAACGGACTTATATTCAGTAAATGGCATTGACAGAGCAGTTCAAGACTTTACAGAGTGTTTACAAATATCAGTCAAAAATGCAACTATCCGGACTTTTCCCCCAACACGAAACACTTTTCTTCATCCTCCTATGAGAATTATGCCATTAATTAGATTTAAAAATAGAGTGAGACGTCAGTGGCAGAGATACAGGTACCCTCACTTAAAGATGCAGCTAAATGAACTAATTCGTAAAGTACGTAGCGAATTTGATAAATATAGGATTAATTCTTATAAACATTATGTTTCTGATATTGATCCTGGTGATTCTAATATGTGGAAAGCAACAAAGAGGCTTTTACAATCACCGACAATTGTGCCTCCACTAAAACAAAATAATTTAATTTTTGAAAGTGATTCCGAAAAAAGTAATGTGTTTGCTGATTTTGTTGAGAATGCATTCATTCCTAATGTTGTTCATGATTTTGAAACTAACAGAAATGTTGAGGATTTTTTGTCCACAACCCCTAGCAGTGCAGAGCAGCCTGTGAAATTTACCTCACCCTCGGAAATTAAAAATATTATTAAAAATCTCCCCAACAGATAATCTCCAGGGCATGACTTGGTACCTAACATAGTTTTGAAGAATTTTTCTACCAAAGCACTTTCAATACTGGCATCTATTTTCAATGCTTTTATTTCTGTTGGTTACTTTCCCAAAAACTGGAAACTTGCTCAAATAATTGTTATACACAAGCCCAACAAACCTAAACATTTCCCTAGCAGTTACCGTCCGATTAGTCTCCTTTCATCAATATCAAAATTATTTGAAAAAATTATACAGAAGAGACTGCTAAAATACTTGGATTCTTCTAATATCATTCCCCTTATCAGTTTGGATTTCGTACAAGGCATTCTACATCTCATCAACTTCTACGAATCAATGAAATCATATGTAGAGGATTTGAGAAGAAGCTTCATTCATCGGCAGCATTTTTGGACATAACAAGTGCATTTGATAAGGTTTGGCATGGTAGCCTGTTATATAAATTGTATCAGTTTGGACTTCCTTTGTATCTGAGAGCTTTGTTGCAATCGTTTTTGTCTGATAGGACTTTTTGTGTCAAACTCAACTGCACACTTTCCTCAGTTCGTCCAATAGGAGCAGATGTTCCTCAAGGCTCAATACTGGGACCTCTTCTTTTTAACTTATACATGTCTGATATTCCTGAGCTTCCTCAGGCTACTATCGCTCTTTATGCTGATGACACGGTTCTTATTAACCAGCACATTGACATCAACCAAGCCGTAAATTCTTTACAATTCAGCGTTACATCTCTGACCGATTGGTTTAAAAGCTGGAGACTATCGTTAAATCCATTGAAATGTGAAACAAAGGTTTTCTCTTTGAGGAAGTATATTTTGCCACCTGAAGTTGCTATTGAAAATACTCCAATTCCTTGGAACCCTGATGATCAAGGCATAAAATACTTAGGTGTTTACCTCGATAAAAAATTAAACTGGAATCTTCACGTAAACAACAAACTCACTCAAGCATACGCATGTCTATCCATGTTATTTCCTATAATAAACAGAGTCATCTTTAAAACCAGAATGCACATTTTTAATATATAAAACAATTCTTCCGCCGTTAATTATGTATGCCTGTCCAGTTTGGGGAATGTGCATTTCTTCCGGCAAACTGAAAAAGATTCAAATTTTCCAAAACAAAGTTTTAAGAATTGCCGTTGATAGTCCATGGTATATACGTAACTCTCATCTGCATGTAGAATTTGGACTCGATACCATTGATGCTTTTATTAAAAGAAGTTGTCGTAAGTTCATAGCAAACTTAAGAAAATGTTCCAGGAGCTATTAGCTTTCACATTGGCGAACCTACTTTGCACAGGCGTTTGAAAGCCAGACTTCCTCAAGACGTGATAGACTGATTTATAGCCATGTCTATGTAATACTTATTTGTTTATTTAACTTACTTAAATATGTTATATATTTTTTGTTTACTGATTGTTATTCATGTTACAGGGTGACTCATATATGAGCGAACCCGATAATGTTA
>JAQJVL010008451.1:0-19726 GCA_035578905.1 Stictocephala bisonia
ATCCACACTTAACCTATTTTCTATTTTGTAATTACCATTAGACAAATGTTGATCGATGTCAAAAGGTTTCCTACTTATTCCTATATTTATATCTTAAATTGCATATTTAAAATTGTCATTAAATCTATTAGCCAAAATGTTAACATCAACGTCCTTATAAAGATTAAAATTATTCTTAACTGTTTATAATATTGATGGTTTCTTTCTTTTATCTATTACCTAATTTGTTAAATTCCAAGCTTTCCTTGGGTTACTTACATTATCTGACATAATTTTGAAATATTAATCATTTTTAACTTTTCTAATTGCAGAAGTTAGTTCATTTCTCTTATTTTTAAATGCAAGTTATATTTTTCTCTATTTACCTGTCTCTAAAAATAATCTTTAAATAAGATATTTTATGTTACATAAGACAGGATTGTTTATTGTTTCCAGTTCTCTATTGAATAGTATTTAAAGTGGAATATTTTTTTAAAAATTCTCAACATTTCAATAGCTATTTTATTTTTTGTTAGAACTTTCACCTGAAGGACGACATTTCAGACATCGACAAAAATCAAATTAAAAAAAATTCCTTTGCTAAATATAATAAAAGCACTTTGGTAGACTTATGTTAGATTTCAAAAGTAGTCCTTAATTGGACGTGTATACATAAATATAAAAAGTATTTTCGTTAAATTACACTAAATGAATTGTTAGTTTTGTTCACCCAGTGGATGTTTAAACGAGGTAAGTATCAAATTGTCAAAGAAAAAATTCCACTCCTGTTATTAAATTTGGTTGAACCTCCTAGGATTTGAAGCAATGTTTGCCTAAAATCATAAGAGCTAACCACTAGTAAGAGCAGGAATAACAACACCACTGAGAATGGGATTTCACTTACTCCAGGATAGGTTCTTGTCGAGACCTAACTATCTTCAAACACAGTTGTACCATTATGACATCGTATTTAAAGGTTGATTGTTTTGTTGTAATTTAAAATACTTATTATAATCGTTATTAATTACTAATATACCATATTAAATCTTACACATTAAATCTATTTGTTCATGTGACTAGAATAAATTAGATTATGTGAACCTAGATTACATATTCTGATGCACGTAATTGTGTTGTTTTATGTTCATCCAAACAATGTTTCAACTCCTAATTTAATTAATTAATATTAAGTAAAGTTTCTAAGTTCCTTATTACGTGTAGACAAAGTATTATATCTCAAGTTAACTTCATTTCATCCCTCTTACCTTAAGACCAATTTAGGAAACACCAAAGACTATAGGGTTTAGATAAACCACAAGTTTGTTTTAACGGTGGAAACCTGGTCTTAAATTGTTGTACTGTACAGTAGAGTCGAGCTATCCCTTTGACAACCAAGGGACGTTCGATGCAAGGTAAACGCCATGTAACAATGTTGTCTAATACAAGTTGTGTTTTCTTCATGCAAGTCCTCCCTGTTAGTACACACAACAATAACACTAATGAATCAGTACTGTCATAACACGATAAATATACATAGTGGTTCTAACATTGATGGCTAAACTTACGTCAGTTGAACTAAATTTAGAATAAACAATACTATCTCCCCCTACTGTTACTGTGCCACTTTCCAGCCATCGCATTACTTGCAAAACTGTTAGAGATAGTCCTTAAGATGTTTTACTAGTCAAAACTTGCAGGTAACAAAGGATTATTCTAAAATAATCCCATTTTTAAGTCCTTTTCAAAGTCGTAAGTCAAAAGAGTTTTTAATGCACTTTATAGAGAAAAATCACTCTATGCCACTGACTTCTACAGGACGAATATTTTGTGTTTAATTTTCTTGCCAAGTTAATATTAAATGAGAAGTAAATAAAATTAGAACTAAAAGTAGTTTTTTATACTAAAAAATATTACAAAAGTGAACTGGAAAATATTAAATTTTAAAAGGATTATCTAAGTTTTCTTCCAGTTCCAAACTTGAACAGGTTCCCCAATTTTTTACAGGTTTTCAAACTGTAGAAAGTGTATTCGTTTAGCAATCAAAATGAAACCCCAGGTAATAATTGACTTTTAATTATATATCCGAGGGGATCCTGTAAAAAATACAAGTTTCATCAATTGTTCACATCTGAACAACATTCATGCCTAGTTGCCTAGATGAACGGAACTCTACCAACGAATATTCGAACCATCAAACCTTCGTTCCCCCATCAGACAAACCACATGTGGGCTCAGTGGCTAAGGCTTCGGACTGTGGAAGGTAAGGTCCAAGGTTCGAATCCCCACTGAGCCAACGGTCGGTACTTCACTCGAATAAAGTTTACGCACAGGCCAACAGGCACATGTAAACTGGCGAGTGAAGTTAATAATAATAATAAATAAATAAATAAATAAAATGTACCTTGCGGGAAGAATGAAGTTTGCCTTGACGCTGACTCTAAGGGTCAGACAACCAAGTATATTGTTCCATCGCCACGTCACTTGATCAGGTACAATAATATTATATATATATCTTGAACTAAATATTAAAATCTATTTAAATAACTTTTTAAAACATACCAATCTCATTTTTACTAACCTTTTGAAAGAAGAATAAATTAGCAATAAAATCTTATTAAAAACTTAAAACATTAGTAATTAAAAACAAAATAAAAGCCTATATATATAGAATATTTTTTATAATAAGTAGTTATTACATAACGGGGATTCATTTCTTAGAAATAGTTATGTAAAGTTTATCTAAAACCATTTAAATTATAATTGGTACCATTTATATGATTAATCTTGCCTATACAAAAAAAAAAAAAAAAAAAAAAATTAAACTATGAAAGTGTTTAAATTATTAAAATTAAATATTATTTGTTATATTTACTTTGTGAGAAATTTACAATTAAGGGTATAACATAAAATATATTATAAGAACCTAAATATATACCATTGTGTCTTAATTAGTGGATAGTTAATGTAGGATGCCGACAGTGACGTTCCCAAGAAGTGTGGGCGTACCACAAATATATACCATTGCGTCTTTATTAGTGGATAGTTAATGTCGGATGCCAACAGTGACGTTCCCAAGGAGTGTGGGCGTACCACAACTATATACCATTGTGTCTTTATTAGTGGATAGTTATGTAGGATGCTGACAGTGACATTCCCAAGAAGTGTGGGCGTACCAAAACTATATACCATTGTGTCTTTGTTAGTGGATAGTTAATGTAGGATGCTGACAGTGACGTTCCCAAGGAGAGTGGGCGTACCATAACTATATACCATTGTGTCTTTGTTAGTGGATAGTTAATGTAGGATGCTGACAGTGACGTTCCCAAAGAGAGTGGGCGTACCATAACTATATACCATTGTGTCTTTGTTAGTGGATAGTTAATGTAGGATGCTGACAGTGACGTTCCCAAGGAGAGTGGGCGTACCATAACTATATACCATTGTGTCTTTGTTAGTGGATAGTTAATGTAGGATGCTGACAGTGACGTTCCCAAGGAGAGTGGGCGTACCATAACTATATACCATTGTGTCTTTGTTAGTGGATAGTTAATGTAGGATGCTGACAGTGACGTTCCCAAGGAGAGTGGGCGTACCATAACTATATACCATTGTGTCTTTATTAGTGGATAGTTAATGTAGGATGCTGACAGTGACGTTCCCAAAGAGAGTGGGCGTACCATAACTATATACCATTGTGTCTTTATTAGTGGATAGTTATGTAGGATGCTGACAGTGACGTTCCCAAGGAGTATGAGCGTACCTCAACTATATACCATTGCGTCTTTATTAGTGGATAGTTAATGTAGGATGCCGACAGTGACGTTCCCAAGCAGTGTGTGCGTACCATAACCATTGCATCTTTATTAGTGGATAGTTAATGTAGGATGACGACAGTGGCGTTCGCAAGCATTGTGGGCGTACCATAACCATTCCATCTATATTAGTGGATAGTTAATGTAGGATGACGACAGTGATGTTCCCAAGAAGTGTGGGCGTACCACAACAATTGCATCTTTATTAGATAGTTAATGTAGGATGACGACAGTGACGTTCCCAAGGAGAGTGGGTGTACCACAACAATTGCATCTTTATTAGTGGATAGCTAATGTAGGATGACGACAGTGACGTCCCCAAGGAGAGTGGGTGTACCACAACAATTGCATCTTTATTAGTGGATAGTTAATGTAGGATGACGACAGTGACGTCCCCAAGGACAGTGGGTGTACCAAACAATAGCATCTTTATTAGTGGATAGTTAATTTAGGATGACGACAGTGACGTTCCCAAGCAGTGTGGGCGTACCACAACCATTGCATCTTTATTTTTGGATAGTTAATGTAACATGCCGACAGTGTGGGCCCAAGGAGTGTGGGCGTACCACAAATTTCGCATTAGTAAAGTGGTAACTCAGAAACAAGCTGTTACATTGATGGAGGGAATAGCTAAGGTAGTACAAATAATTTTATTGGGGGGGGTGACACCATTTTTGGATGGTTGAGTGCATAAAAACGCAGTGAAACAAATATATAATAAAGATAAATGAGTTATTCAATTATAATTAATCGATTTATTTATTTTATGTAAATTGAAAAATTAGTATTTATATTATCATAATCTTTTTTATATAAACGAAAAAAATACTTTATAATGCATGTTTAAAATATTGTTACGTACCTTCATAAAAATAAAATCAATTTATCTTAACGATTGAAACGTATAAAGTATATTATATTATAACTATTTTATAACTTGTGGAAATCCTAAACGTAGGATAGATCATTGTGTTCCTCAATAACACATGGTATGCGATATAATGTACAACCAAGACATATTTTAAGATTCAGTCCCTTTGGCAGAAAACTGAATGTTCTTTAAGACTAAATGATCTACGATTCCATTTGCTATCTATATCTTGTACTAATTATTTTGAGTAACCAGACTCAAATTACTAACCACTTTCTAGATCAAATAGATTACGACTTGAAATGTCACGTTGTCTGTTAAATATGATAACAAATAGTTTAATAGAGCTTTGTTATCTTACTAACTAGAGTAATTCACATTTTTTCTTGATTATTTTGTTCCATTTACGGATATATTACTATAATTGAGGTTGCGTGCCTGACCCAACACCACGACAGTCGGCGTTTTGCATAGAACAATAGTTACACAGTCAAGAGCTCCACTCAAACAAACAACTTAAGCTTTAGGTTGGTATTTTGGTTTATCTAAATTGTGGTAAGGCCGCATCTCCTTTTAACTTGTCTGTGGTAGATTGTTTAGATTAACACGGCTGTCAAGTAGTTTACCAAATACTACAAAAGGAAACATGTATAAAATAGCATTTAAAATTGTAATTAGTCCAAAGGAGCTAACCATCATTAATGTCGGCAAACTTGGAGAAAAAAAATGTTGGCTAGAAAACCTAAAAGTGGATATGTTATAGCTGTTCCAAATCTTTGTTGGTTAAGTAAGTCCTGAAATTGAGAAATAATCTGATTTTTGTAACTTTATATGTTATTTTGAAACAAATGCCAAGCAAGTCTTAAATTATTTTCCAAGAATGATTTCGATACTTTTACGTTATTTTCACCGTTTTCAACAAAGCTCAGGACCTCAAGAAATATATTAATTAACTCAACTATTCTACCCAACAATGACATTTATTCATAAGAAAGAGAATGAAAATACATTAATACTGATTGACTTACTTGTAATAGAGAAATCGGGTGCAAATTGCCGTGGCTTGGTGTAATATTAACTATTAAATAATGTACACTTTTATTGTAGTAAATCTGGCTACACATTGCTGTGGCTTGGTGTGATATTTACTATTAAATAATGTACACTTTTATTGTAGTAAATCTGGCTACACATTGCTGTGGCTTGGTGTGATATTTACTATTAAATAATGTACACTTTTATTGTAGTAAATCTGGCTACACATTGCTGTGGCTTGGTGTGATATTAACTATTAAATAATGTACACTTTTATTGTAGTAAATCTGGCTACACATTGCTGTGGCTTGGTGTAATATTAACTATTAAATAATGTACACTTTTATTGTAGTAAATCTGGCTACACATTGCTGTGGCTTGGTGTGATATTAACTATTAAATAATGTACACTTTTTACTGTAGTAAATCTGGCTACACATTGCTGTGGCTTGGTGTAATATTAACTATTAAATAATGTACACTTTTATTGTAGTAAATCTGGCTACACATTGCTGTGGCTTGGTGTAATATTAACTATTAAATAATGTACACTTTTATTGTAGTAAATCTGGCTACACATTGCTGTGGCTTGGTGTGATATTAACTATTAAATAATGTACACTTTTATTGTAGTAAATCTGGCTACACATTGCTGTGGCTTGGTGTAATATTAACTATTAAATAATGTACACTTTTATTGTAGTAAATCTGGCTACACATTGCTGTGGCTTGGTGTGATATTAACTATTAAATAATGTACACTTTTATTGTAGTAAATCTGGCTACACATTGCCTGTGGCTTGGTGTGATATTAACTATTAAATAATGTACACTTTTATTGTAGTAAATCTGGCTACACATTGCTGTGGCTTGGTGTGATATTAACTATTAAATAATGTACACTTTTATTGTAGTAAATCTGGCTACACATTGCTGTGGCTTGGTGTAATATTAACTATTAAATAATGTACACTTTTACTGTAGTAAATCTGGCTACACATTGCCTGTGGCTTGGTGTGATATTAACTATTAAATAATGTACACTTTTATTGTAGTAAATCTGGCTACACATTGCTGTGGCTTGGTGTGATATTTACTATTAAATAATGTACACTTTTATTGTAGTAAATCTGGCTACACATTGCCGTGGCTTGGTGTAATATTAACTATTAAATAATGTACACTTTTATTGTAGTAAATCTGGCTACACATTGCTGTGGCTTGGTGTGATATTTACTATTAAATAATGTACACTTTTATTGTAGTAAATCTGGCTACACATTGCTGTGGCTTGGTGTGATATTAACTATTAAATAATGTACACTTTTATTGTAGTAAATCTGGCTACACATTGCTGTGGCTTGGTGTAATATTAACTATTAAATAATGTACACTTTTATTGTAGTAAATCTGGCTACACATTGCTGTGGCTTGGTGTGATATTAACTATTAAATAATGTACACTTTTATTGTAGTAAATCTGGCTACACATTGCTGTGGCTTGGTGTAATATTAACTATTAAATAATGTACACTTTTATTGTAGTAAATCTGGCTACACATTGCTGTGGCTTGGTGTGATATTAACTATTAAATAATGTACACTTTTATTGTAGTAAATCTGGCTACACATTGCCGTGGCTTGGTGTGATATTAACTATTAAATAATGTACACTTTTACTGTAGTAAATCTGGCTACACATTGCCGTGGCTTGGTGTGATATTAACTATTAAATAATGTACATTTTTACTGTAGTAAATCTGGCTACACATTGCTGTGGCTTGGTGTGATATTAACTATTAAATAATGTACACTTTTACTGTAGTAAATCTGGCTACACACTGCTGTGGCTTGGTGTGATATTAACTATTAAATAATGTACACTTTTATTGTAGTAAATCTGGCTACACATTGCTGTGGCTTGGTGTGATATTAACTATTAAATAATGTACACTTTTATTGTAGTAAATCTGGCTACACATTGCTGTGGCTTGGTGTGATATTAACTATTAAATAATGTACACTTTTATTGTAGTAAATCTGGCTACACATTGCTGTGGCTTGGTGTGATATTAACTATTAAATAATGTACACTTTTATTGTAGTAAATCTGGCTACACATTGCTGTGGCTTGGTGTGATATTAACTATTAAATAATGTACACTTTTATTGTAGTAAATCTGGCTACACATTGCTGTGGCTTGGTGTGATATTAACTATTAAATAATGTACACTTTTATTGTAGTAAATCTGGCTACACATTGCTGTGGCTTGGTGTGATATTAACTATTAAATAATGTACACTTTTACTGTAGTAAATCTGGCTACACATTGCTGTGGCTTGGTGTGATATTAACTATTAAATAATGTACACTTTTACTGTAGTAAATCTGGCTACACATTGCTGTGGCTTGGTGTGATATTAACTATTAAATAATGTACACTTTTATTGTAGTAAATCTGGCTACACATTGCTGTGGCTTGGTGTGATATTAACTATTAAATAATGTACACTTTTACTGTAGTAAATCTGGCTACACATTGCTGTGGCTTGGTGTGATATTAACTATTAAATAATGTACACTTTTATTGTAGTAAATCTGGCTACACATTGCTGTGGCTTGGTGTGATATTAACTATTAAATAATGTACACTTTTACTGTAGTAAATCTGGCTACACATTGCTGTGGCTTGGTGTGATATTAACTATTAAATAATGTACACTTTTATTGTAGTAAATCTGGCTACACATTGCTGTGGCTTGGTGTGATATTAACTATTAAATAATGTATACTTTTATTGTAGTAAATCTGGCTACACATTGCTGTGGCTTGGTGTGATATTAACTATTAAATAATGTACACTTTTACTGTAGTAAATCTGGCTACACATTGCCGTGGCTTGGTGTGATATTAACTATTAAATAATGTACATTTTTACTGTAGTAAATCTGGCTACACATTGCTGTGGCTTGATGTGATATTAACTATTAAATAATGTACACTTTTATTGTAGTAAATCTGGCTACACATTGCTGTGGCTTGGTGTGATATTAACTATTAAATAATGTACACTTTTATTGTAGTAAATCTGGCTACACATTGCTGTGGCTTGGTGTGATATTAACTATTAAATAATGTACACTTTTATTGTAGTAAATCTGGCTACACATTGCTGTGGCTTGGTGTGATATTAACTATTAAATAATGTACACTTTTATTGTAGTAAATCTGGCTGCACATTGCTGTGGCTTGGTGTGATATTAACTATTAAATAATGTACACTTTTATTGTAGTAAATCTGGCTACACATTGCTGTGGCTTGGTGTGATATTAACTATTAAATAATGTACACTTTTATTGTAGTAAATCTGGCTACACATTGCTGTGGCTTGGTGTGATATTAACTATTAAATAATGTACACTTTTATTGTAGTAAATCTGGCTGCACATTGCTGTGGCTTGGTGTGATATTAACTATTAAATAATGTACACTTTTATTGTAGTAAATCTGGCTGCACATTGCTGTGGCTTGGTGTGATATTAACTATTAAATAATGTACACTTTTATTGTAGTATATCTAGCTACACATTGCTGTGGCTTGGTGTGATATTAACTATTAAATAATGTACACTTTTACTGTAGTAAATCTGGCTACACATTGCTGTGGCTTGGTGTGATATTAACTATTAAATAATGTACATTTTTACTGTAGTAAATCTGGCTACACATTGCTGTGGCTTGGTGTGATATTAACTATTAAATAATGTACACTTTTATTGTAGTAAATCTGGCTACACATTGCTGTGGCTTGGTGTGATATTAACTATTAAATAATGTACACTTTTATTGTAGTAAATCTGGCTACACATTGCCTGTGGCTTGGTGTGATATTAACTATTAAATAATGTACACTTTTATTGTAGTAAATCTGGCTACACATTGCTGTGGCTTGGTGTGATATTAACTATTAAATAATGTACACTTTTATTGTAGTAAATCTGGCTACACATTGCTGTGGCTTGGTGTGATATTAACTATTAAATAATGTACACTTTTATTGTAGTAAATCTGGCTACACATTGCTGTGGCTTGGTGTGATATTAACTATTAAATAATGTACACTTTTATTGTAGTAAATCTGGCTACACATTGCTGTGGCTTGGTGTGATATTAACTATTAAATAATGTACACTTTTATTGTAGTAAATCGGGCTACACATTGCTGTGGCTTGTTGTGATAATAACTATTAAATAATGTACACTTTTATTGTAGTAAATCTGGCTACACATTGCTGTGGCTTGGTGTGATATTAACTATTAAATAATGTACACTTTTATTGTAGTAAATCTGGCTACACATTGCTGTGGCTTGGTGTGATATTAACTATTAAATAATGTACACTTTTATTGTAGTAAATCTGGCTACACATTGCTGTGGCTTGGTGTGATATTAACTATTAAATAATGTACACTTTTATTGAAGTAAATCTGGCTACACATTGCTGTGGCTTGTTGTGATAATAACTATTAAATAATGTACCCTTTTATTGTAGTAAATCTGGCTACACATTGCTGTGGCTTGGTGTGATATTAACTATTAAATAATGTACACTTTTATTGTAGTAAATCTGACTACACATTGCTGTGGCTTGGTGTGATATTAACTATTAAATAATGTATACTTTTATTGTAGTAAATCTGGCTACACATTGCTGTGGCTTGGTGTGATATTAACTATTAAATAATGTATACTTTTATTGTAGTAAATCTGGCTACACATTGCTGTGGCTTGGTGTGATATTAACTATTAAATAATGTACACTTTTATTGTAGTAAATCTGACTACACATTGCTGTGGCTTGGTGTGATATTAACTATTAAATAATGTATACTTTTATTGTAGTAAATCTGGCTACACATTGCTGTGGCTTGGTGTGATATTAACTATTAAATAATGTACACTTTTATTATAGCAAATCTAGCTACACATTGCTGTGGCTTGGTGTGATATTAACTATTAAATAATGTACACTTTTATTGTAGTAAATCTGGCTACACATTGCTGTGGCTTGGTGTGATATTAACTATTAAATAATGTACACTTTTATTGTAGTAAATCTGGCTACACATTGCTGTGGCTTGGTGTGATATTGACTATTAAATAATGTACACTTTTATTGTAGTAAATCTGGCTACACATTGCTGTGGCTTGGTGTGATATTTACTATTAAATAATGTACACTTTTATTGTAGTATATCTGGCTACACATTGCTGTGGCTTGGTGTGATATTAACTATTAAATAATGTACACTTTTATTGTAGTAAATCTGGCTACACATTGCTGTGGCTTGGTGTGATATTTACTATTAAATAATGTACACTTTTATTGTAGTAAATCTGGCTACACATTGCTGTGGCTTGGTGTGATATTAACTATTAAATAATGTACACTTTTATTGTAGTAAATCTGGCTACACATTGCTGTGGCTTGGTGTGATATTTACTATTAAATAATGTACACTTTTATTGTAGTAAATCTGGCTACACATTGCTGTGGCTTGGTGTGATATTAACTATTAAATAATGTACACTTTTATTGTAGTAAATCTGGCTACACATTGCTGTGGCTTGGTGTGATATTTACTATTAAATAATGTACACTTTTATTGTAGTAAATCTGGCTACACATTGCTGTGGCTTGGTGTGATATTAACTATTAAATAATGTACACTTTTATTGTAGTAAATCTGGCTACACATTGCTGTGGCTTGGTGTGATATTAACTATTAAATAATGTACACTTTTATTGTAGTAAATCTGGCTACACATTGCTGTGGCTTGGTGTGATATTTACTATTAAATAATGTACACTTTTATTGTAGTAAATCTAGCTACACATTGCTGTGGCTTGGTGTGATATTAACTATTAAATAATGTACACTTTTATTGTAGTAAATCTGGCTACACATTGCTGTGGCTTGGTGTGATATTTACTATTAAATAATGTACACTTTTATTGTAGTATATCTGGCTACACATTGCTGTGGCTTGGTGTGATATTAACTATTAAATAATGTATACTTTTATTGTAGTAAATCTGGCTACACATTGCTGTGGCTTGGTGTGATATGAACTATTAAATAATGTATACTTTTATTGTAGTAAATCTGGCTGCATATTGCTGTGGCTTGGTGTGATATTAAATATTAAATAATGTACACTTTTATTGTAGTAAATCTGGCTGCACATTGCTGTGGCTTGGTGTGATATTAACTATTAAATAATGTACATTTTTACTGTAGTAAATCTGGCTGCACATTGCTGTGGCTTGGTGTGATATGAACTATTAAATAATGTATACTTTTATTGTAGTAAATCTGGCTGCATATTGCTGTGGCTTGGTGTGATATTAAATATTAAATAATGTACACTTTTATTGTAGTAAATCTGGCTGCACATTGCTGTGGCTTGGTGTGATATTAACTATTAAATAATGTACACTTTTATTGTAGTAAATCTGGCTGCACATTGCTGTGGCTTGGTGTGATATTAACTATTAAATAATGTACATTTTTATTGTAGTAAATCTGGCTGCACATTGCTGTGGCTTGGTGTGATATTAAATATTAAATAATGTACACTTTTATTGTAGTAAATCTGGCTGCACATTGCTGTGGCTTGGTGTGATATTAACTATTAAATAATGTACACTTTTATTGTAGTAAATCTGGCTGCACATTGCTGTGGCTTGGTGTGATATTAAATATTAAATAATGTACACTTTTATTGTAGTAAATCTGGCTGCACATTGCTGTGGCTTGGTGTGATATTAAATATTAAATAATGTACACTTTTATTGTAGTAAATCTGGCTGCACATTGCTGTGGCTTGTTGTAATATTAACTATTAAATAATGTACACTTTTATTGTAGTAAATCTGGCTACACATTGCCGTGGCTTGGTGTGATATTAACTATTAAATAATGTACACTTTTACTGTAGTAAATCTGGCTACACATTGCTGTGGCTTGGTGTGATATTAACTATTAAATAATGTACACTTTTATTGTAGTAAATCTGGCTGCACATTGCTGTGGCTTGGTGTGATATTAACTATTAAATAATGTACACTTTTATTGTAGTAAATCTGGCTACACATTGCTGTGGCTTGGTGTGATATTAACTATTAAATAATGTACACTTTTATTGTAGTAAATCTGGCTACACATTGCTGTGGCTTGGTGTAATATTAACTATTAAATAATGTACACTTTTATTGTAGTAAATCTGGCTACACATTGCTGTGGCTTGGTGTGATATTAACTATTAAATAATGTACACTTTTATTGTAGTTTTTAGAATAATTAAAGGTTGACTGTTTACTTGATTTTCTGAAATAAAGTAACTTACAATTATTTTCATTAGGGACAGTAATAAACTTCCGGTATACAATTTGGATTTAATGTGCACATAAATCAGTGGCAATTTGTTTACCATCGATATTTTACATTCAGATCACCACTGAAATTTAGGTAGGCCAGAAAATATTCGATAAACCCTGTTCACCATTACAATTTTCGTAACCTACAAAATTTATATACTAAATTTATTTACTATTATAAAATAAACACTGTTATATGCGAATTCTTTGTTGTGTAAATATTTAAAGTAAATCTTTGACTACTTTTCGAGTTTTGTGTACACAAACATACGTTTGATTGATACATACTTAAAAAAAGATAGTAATTATAATTTATACAGTCAATATAAGACAATTCATAATACAATGACTCACTGGCCGGAACGAATACATATAGTTATGATTAGTGAGATAGTCAATTTAATATCCAAAAACAATATACCAATAGATAACCACAACCGACTAGGTAATCGAAAGTTAAATATCATTCAAAATGTTGCAAAACTTCACCACAATGATCATCCTCAGTACCTGGGATTAACATTAGATCAATCGCTTGACGTTTAAAAGCCAACTCCATAAAACAAACAGCAGCTAAAATTAAAACTAGGGCAAATAAAATATGTATTACGTCGTATGGCTGAACAAGTTGGGGAGCCAACGCACACTGGTTTATTCAGCTGCCAAATACAGTGCTCCCATATGGCAAAGTAGCGCACATACTAAAACAATTTATGTCAAACTTAATAGAGCCATGAGAGCTATTAGTGGCACACTCATGGTAACTTCACTCATGGCTCCCGGTTCTGTGCAATATAGCTTCTTCAGAAATAAGACGTCAGGCACTACTTAAAGAATTCAATAAGATCTTGAATGCGCCGCACCTCCCTATTACCTAGGAAATCCCACGTCAGAACGGTTGCTTAAAACTTCGAAACCCACATCCACGTACTGCTTTCCAGTTGAGCAGATCAATTTTCTCGCCTAATACTAGCTTAGCACTTGGGCTAGTATTGGGCGTCAATACCTGTAGGTAGGATGAACCACCCTTATAGAGAATGGATATTGTTGAATCGGTTCCGAACTGGCGTGGGTAGATCAGTCATGTGATTGTGGGGAGTCTATCCAAACAATGGATCACATAGTTTCAGAGTACTTCCTGCGCTGTTTTACGGAGGGATTGGTCAGCGATAAACATCACTGGATAAACACAGTGATATTGACCTACCCACCCGTCCTAACACGTATAGTGATATTGACCTACCCACCCGCCCCTACACGCACAGTGATATTGACCTACCCACCCACCCTTAGACGTACAGTGATATTGACCCACTCACCCGGCCTTACACACACAGTAATATTGACCTACCCACCCGCCCTTACACGTACAGTGATATTAACCTACCCACCCGCCCTTACACGCACAGTGATATTGGCCTACCCACCCACCCTTACACGTACAGTTATATTGACACCGTACCTTTATTTAGTTGCCTAAACATAAGTTCTTCCAAAAATTGTAACTTTTAATTGTAAAATTGTAAAAGGTTAATCTAACGTTTAACTGCCGCTGGCAGTAGCAGCAAAACAACGCAGTTATATGTTGCACGTACAGTGGTACTGACCCACCCACCCACCCAAACACACACAGTGGTAAAATCCACCTGACGACCCATACACGTAGAGTGGTACTGACCCAACCGACTACCCATACACGTGCAGAGGTAATAGCCCATACACTCCATTGGTCAAAGATCACTGGATAAACAGAATCAGTGAGGAAGGTCTTTAATGGCTTCATTGATTCGATTTAGTATTGTGACATAAGATCACTATTATTACTATATTTTTTTTTAATGTTAACTATTATCAAATTACTTTTGGCATTTTTTCCAAGCATAAAACATATCTTTTATATCATTTAAATTTATAAATGGTACCACAACAAAAAATGTGGTACTTAAATGTTTGTCAGACTACAGTATTCTTGAACTGATTCACTTTCCATAATAAAGTGTTGTTTAAATTAACATATGCATTAGTATGTTATTCATATAATAATTGCAATCTAACTTTATACAAGTTAGATAATTGTTTGATTATTTTAATTTTTGCAATCTATAATTAATTTCATTCCATTCAACTTCACATATCATGTTTTTAATAATGTCAACATTTCTCTTTTATAATGAAAACACATCTTTCCCTTACTCAATGTTAACATTTTCTTTAAAAAAAAATCTATTACTGTAGATCTATAATAATTCCTACACCAAGTTATTAATATAATAATATATTTACTTCAAAAAATTAAAATTTGTTATAAAAAAAATCATATTATATGCATATTTTAATAAACTAGTTATAACTTAATTTAATATAAATTGGAGATTACTTAATCACTTATATGAACCAAATTGTACATTTATTTATCATAACAGTCCTCCAAACTGACCCAAAACTTTTTATTTTTATATATTCACCTGAAGATATATGTACTGGCCATCAAGTGTAAACATATGTGCTATATATAAGTCATTGTTGCAATAACAGTGGCCTTGTCTCTTCCTTCTTCATCAATACTTGGCAGTGGAAGCATCTAAATTTTTAAAGCAGCCGAAATTATTTAAATTAAATTTTATTTTCAGTGAATTGAACAAAGTATGATCATAAAAACATTAAAAGTTTCAGTAATAATGTAAATATCATAAATATTGAATATCAAGAAAGATGATTTATTTAAATTTGGTGAGGTCTGGCCATAGTACAATTCATCAGCCTGGACCTAGCTACCTGTCATTCAAAACTTAACTTCCAACTCACATTATATCTATCATTCTTCTTTTTATCTTCAATAATTCAAATATTTCTACAAATTTTATTGTTAAATGACCAATCTTATATATTTTATTTCACTCAAAATCAATTAGCCTACTTGAACCATCAATCAAGTCAAGCTAGCACGATAACTTCGACATCTCGTCTAGCACAAATGAATACCACAAACAGCACTTAAAAAGTAAATGTGGACTTACATACAGTGCTATTAACCCACCCACCCACCCATACACATACAGTGCTATTTACCCACCCGCCCACCCATACACATACAGGGCTATTGACCCACCCGCCCACCTATACACGTACAGTGCTATTGACCCACCCGCCCACCCATACACGTACAGGGCTATTGACCCACCCGCCCACCTATACACGTACAGTGCTATTGACCCACCCGCCCACCCATACACGTACAGGGCTATTGACCCACCCGCCCACCTATACACGTACAGTGCTATTGACCCACCCGCCCACCTATACACGTACAGTGCTATTTACCCACCCGCCCACCCATACACATACAGGGCTATTGACCCACCCGCCAACCTATACACGTACAGTGCTATTGACCCACCCGCCCACCTATACATGTACAGTGCTATTTACCCACCACCCACCCATACACATACAGGGCTATTGACCCACCCGCCCACCTATACACGTACAGTGCTATTGACCCACCCGCCCACCCATACACGTACAGTGCTATTGACCCACCTGCCCACCTATACACGTACAGTACTATTGACCCCCCCACCCACCCATACACGTACAGGGCTATTGACCCACCCGCCCACCTATACACGTACAGTGCTATTGACCCACCCGCCCACCTATACACGTACAGTGCTATTTACCCACCCGCCCACCCATACACATACAGGGCTATTGACCCACCCGCCCACCTATACACGTACAGTGCTATTGACCCACCCGCCCACCCATACACGTACAGGGCTATTGACCCACCCGCCCACCTATACACGTACAGTGCTATTGACCCATTCGCCCACCCATACACGTACAGTGCTATTGACCCACCCGCCCACCCATACACGTACAGTGCTATTAACCCACCTGCCCACCTATTTACATACAGTGGTATTGGTTTCTATATTTGTAGCCAAGGCACACATATAAAAAAATATAATTTAAAACTAAATTCATATATACTAATTGTAAAATTTGTGAAACAGCCATTTTGAATACTTAATAAAATCCTCTCATCTAATTGATCAGCTGTTTTACTTTTCATAGCTTTAAGTAGAAGTAATATTTATTTTAATATAGTAACATATCAAATAATAATATTTTAATCTAATCAAATGTATAAAGTTAAAAAGGAGATTACAATTATTAGCATACGCATTTATATAAAAATTGCAATATAACTTTATACAATTAGATAATTGTTTTGATTGTTTTAAATTACTTAATTCCAACCACGACAAATTAGACAAGTTTGAAATCAGTAAAATATGTAATTCCTAGAATATAACCACGCAAAATGGATAGTCCCAGTCTTGTAAATATAAGTTTTCAAATTCAAGTAAGTAAGTAACAAATACTAAATTTACGTTCCAGTTTGAGTTTATTTTATAATATTATAAAATAAATGTATACTACTAAGTGGTAAATAAAATATTTCCAAAGAGTAAACCACATTTATTTCATTATATATTCCTTTATTTATTACTCAGTGAGGTTTCAATGATATTTTAAAAACTTTAATTACTAATATTATGGGCTGTGTTGATTTATCTAGTTTGAACACATGGTTTCTTTACGTAAAGGCCCACCAAACTACATAGACACGGTACGGTGGTAGTGGAATTACGAAACTATTGACTCCACTTTCAAAAACAGTGATGCAATGCAAAACTTCTTAAAGAAAGTAAAATGTTTTTCTAAAAAACTTAATTCAGTAAAAAGAGGATATTAATTATAATCATGGGTTTTAAATTACTAGTTGTCTTGAATTTTTATATAAACCATTGTGAATGGTTCCATGTGGTGTGAACACATCTTTCACCCAACAGAGGATACACATAACGCCTGTAACACTGTCAGCTGTTTAATAACCGGGTTGTAAGTTATTTCATTTCTATGCCTCTCTATATCTCTCGACACATAGTCCAAATGCTGCTTCTTCAACCCAATGTGGTAAAAATAATTTGGACTATCATAGTCCAGCTCACCTAACAATTGTTGAGCACAATTCCAGAACTACTCTCTCAGTTAAAGCGGTGCAATCGGTTTTCGGTGAGTTCATTATTTCTCAATCTTATAGTGAAAATTAGTTAACGTCCCTTCCCTTGAGACAGAAAAATCATATAAAAAACTTGTTTAACCACTCTTTTAAAAATTGTGGCCTTTTGAAATGGTGAATTTAGCAGATTTTAAATCACTATTAAGACAACACCGTTAAAAGTATAAATTTAATTTTTTATACCTACGTTTTTACACGTTATGGAGGGTTTAAGATGTTTTTAGTTAAAAAAATGTAAAAATATTCTCTTACCTCTAAAATTATAAATGTTTTTGATTTTTTAAATGAAGAACTTAATATCTTAAGTTATGTGTAAAAAACGTAGTTATACAAAATTACATTTTTACTTGGAACGGTTTTGTCTTGATATTGATTTTAAATCAGATAAATTCACCACTTCATAAGGCCACAATGAATTTAATTTTTTTAAATGTAAAAAATAAAAAAAAAATTTTTCTTGTCTCAAGAAAAGCCAACTAATTTTGGCTAAAAGCCAACTCAAGAAAATATTAACTAATTTTGATTACAAAATTAGGAAATAATAACACACCGAAAACCGATTGCACCACCTTAATGGATAAACATTGATAATCTTGTAGCCTACATCCAAAAAGTTGCGTGTCATGAAACTCTTTAGCCACGGTCAATACTTCATCAGTAGTAGAATACTTGTAAATATGCTTAAAAACAATGTTTAATTCTATATAAAATCGAACGGCAAAATTTCATTAAGAAAACTCATAATGAACAAAAAAAGTAACCTTTTGTATTTGAGGTTCTAAAAGAATTGAAACTTCAAATTAAATAACCAAATGGCAAAAATATTTGTTTCTTTAAATATTGATTGAAATCTTAAAAACAATATAAAACAAACTGAAATGTTATGAAAAAACCTCATACACGGAAAATCAAAATACAGACTTAATAAATACCACTAAATTCAATCTTATTGACCTTATTGCAACTACCAATTGTATTCTAACTTAAAGTCACCTTTAGAACCTCGCCGGTCCCGGTAAGTCAGACATTTCTCAATTATCAGACAATTGATTAGTTTTGGCCTTCTAAAACTTTAATTTGAAAAAAGTGACAAAACATCAGTTTCCGAGATGTATTCATTTACTAAGAGCATTTTCGAAATATTATAAAATATTTTTCTGCACCGAAACTAAAAATTAATGTAGTTATTTTTGTTTTGAAATAAGAATTGAGAGTTGTTTAAATTTTTAACAGTAATTTAAAATGCCATAATTATTTTACTATACTTTTTGGGTTTTATCATATAAAAATAAATAATGTTAGACAACTTAACTAGTACAACTTTGGGTCAAGGAGTAATAAATTATCGTCGATTATTTATTATGGTACACACAATAACAATCTATGTTAGTGCATACAATAACAATCTATGTTAGTACACACAATATCAATATATGTTAGTACATACAATAACAATTTATGTTAGTACACACAATAACAATATATGTTAGTG